>JABUQX010076100.1:0-30606 GCA_015478945.1 Trachelipus rathkii
TGGAAAAAGTCATATAAATAAATGAATCGATATATTTTTCCGGTTTTTTTATCAGTTAATGTTATTTTTTTTCGGCTAATTTTCATACATATTCCAGCTTTTCACAGCCCCCTATCATCGGTTTGTGACCCCTAATAAACAGCCCAAATAATAAAAATATATTAGAAAATAATAAAAATATATAGCAACAAATAAATAAATATTATAACTAAGCTGAACAATAATATGATTTATGGTATATGCAACTATAGTTCTGATGAATGACGTGTAATGTAGACTGTCTGTCGCTAGTCAATACCATCAGGCGACAGTACGTTAGAAAAATTTTTCATGTTAATATTTAATTTAATTATATGTATCTTTAATTAACATATTATAATTTATATGTAATCTTTATTTAACATTTATTATTATTAATTTACTTTTTGTTTATTTATTCTTTACCCTAAATAAATCTTTTTAACCTATCACATCAATCCAAATCAAAATTCATGTCCAAAAAATTAATTCAGAAATAAAGTGATTAAAATTAGGTAGGGAGTTCCCTCTACTGATAAACATGTAAGGTGATATGAGGTAAAAACTAGGGTCATTTTCTACGCGATTCCAGGACGTCATTTTACAATATATAAGGTGTAGATCCGCTATGAATAATAAAGTGTTAAATCAGGAGTCTTAAGAAACAACATTCCTGTGTGACATACCTAATTAGCGCTGAAGAAGTTTCTGAAGTATGCGACATGAGCGTTGGGATAACAGTGAATCTGTCGGATCAGGTATGTGTATATATTTTTATTATTGCATGCTTAGAATATTATTGATTAGTTATTGAGTGTAATGCTACATAGTATTTGATTATTTATGGGCTGGTCTTAGTTTTGGGAGGGTATGAGATATGAGGTGGGATCTGCGTATAAAGTACTTTAGGTCAATTTAAAATGTAGAAATTTAGGATAAAACATAATTAGTAAAATAAAGATATAAAACATTACTCTCACTCAGGGAATAAATCGAATTACATTATATTTTTAATGAATTTATTTCTAAAAAATTTATTAGAGGGTGCAATCAACACCTTAGCTATCAAAATCTATACTAACTACTCCTTGGCTACAAATGTTCAATGTTTTAAAACTTTTCTACCTTTTATGCCCCTGTCATAATAGAAAAGATATGAAGCTAAAATAAATTCCTTTTCAACCATATCCCTCCAATATAATATCATAAAGTGAATAAAAAATAGTGGGAGTCGCGCCTAACCCCGAAAACGGTGGGTGACTGGAGGCGGAATTACGGTGTCTCGATAATTCGGGATTTCAGGAGGTCACTTACATAAGAATCAGGCAGGAAATGGTTGTCAAGAGTAGCCATTTTCTATGCAGACACCAGTGAATTAATTAAGAGATTTAGGTAGCATTTCATATTAGTATGTGTTGCCTAAGAGTCTGAGACTAACTTTTTTGAAGTATAAATGGGTGTATAAGCTAGATTGTTATCAGCGTAGCATGTAAAGAACACGTGTTGTTTTGAGAATATATGAGGTTAAGTTGTGATTTTTCATGTTAATTTAGATAATTTTTTATTACGACGCACGCGCGAGCATACACTCATTATTAATTATTATATTAAATTATTATTATTATTTTATATATTATTATTATTTATTAATTATTATTATTATTATTATTTATTATTATTATTTATATATTAATTTATTATTACAGTGGAGAGGAGATTGTGTTCACACTCCCTGAAAGGGATAACGAGATCTGAAGGTCGTTTTTAACGTGCAACCTCCGACTATATTAATCGCTCCGACTCCGGCTCCGACTCCGACTTCTGGCTCCGACTCCGGTCCGGCTACCGTGACTCCGGCTTCCGGCTCCTGTTCAGGATTCTGGTTTGAGTATCTAGATAACTTTCTGGCTTAGTGGTTGATTGATCTGTCTGTATTTATTATTTATTTAATTTTTTTATTTAGTAATTATTTTAATTGATTAATAATTATTATTATTATTATATTATATTTATGATTTAATTATATATTATTATTATATATTATATTATTGAATTAATTATAATTATTTAAATTATTTATATGATTTATTAATTTATTATTATTTATTAGATTAAGTTATATATATTATTATTTAATTAGGATTTTTTTGTTATTTATTTTCCTGAAAAGTCGTAAATGCGGTTTTCTAGTTATCTGGTTTCTTCGTCGAATTACCACGGTTTACCGTTAAATGTTCAGTAAATATATTATTTAATCCATGGGTTAGGTTGATCGTATCTGGTTATAAATTTGGAGGGGTTATGAGTATGAGTTAGGAGGTATCGAGGAATCTAAATCGTAGACGTTGATATAATGTCCTCCGTTGGGTCCAGATACCTACCGAAAGGGGACTATATAGGCTTTTATATTAAACTACTACCCCGTTAAATAAATTCGAAAGTCGTTCGTCAAATTTGGCTGATAAATTATGGTGTGAGAAGGTAAATATAATTTTCTAGATAAATAGGTATTGATTGGGAATCAATGAGGATTGGGTGACTTCGGCTACCGTGAGTGGTGCTGGATAAGCTCATCTTAGCTAAGTAGCCGTTTAAATTAAAACATTATCGTTAATTACAACTCACATATAGTTGGTGTGTTTATATAGGTTATAGGACTCATATGTAGAAATGATATGTTGTTTATAAGTTACGTATTGGGAAGGTGTTCTAGGACCTCGCCCCAGTGAGGAGCGCGCTCTTGAGACTGAAAAAGAGCACAGAGTGCAAATAACAAAGGAGGCAAATCTGACTTGAGAAGAAGGATGAAGGAAGAATAAGAAAGACAAAAATGAAAATAATTAGAGTACTGCTCAGATAAAGAGTAGATTAGGTTAATCAATAGTTATATAGTTAACTGCAACCGGTGCTGGCTCGGTTGCGTGTGGCCGGTGATATTAATTAAATATTTGTGTAATGATATCATATTGGTGTCTTTATATATGTTATAGGGTTTGTAGATTTCGAAAATTATCAAGTGAAACTTATCAAGAAATAATTAAATAAATAATAAAATAAATAAATAAAGTTTCTTATTCTTATAAGGCTTATAACTTACAATTTTACGTTTTTACATACCCTAATAAGGTAAATCAATGAACCAGTAACTCCACTGTCCACCCTTACCTGACGAGTTGTGAATCTATTTGATCCCTATCTGATTCATTTGATCTAATGATTAAGGTCAAATTTTTTTACTAAATTGTCATGTTTTTTACACATACCACATAAATCAGATATAAAATATCACAGACAAATTTTATATATGTTAATGAAGCCATGCTCCAATCATGATCTGATTGACTCTATCGATTCTATTTGATCTATTTGATCTATCTCATGTTGATGTGAAGGGTCAAATTTTTTACTGAAAATTGTCGAGTTTTTTAACATACGGGCGAGCTGAGAGAGTGAGTAAAAATCAGTCAAATCGCAAAGACCACCCAAGGCCTGGAGCCCTCACTGATGAACACAGGGTTGTGATCTTCAAATTGATCTATTTGTGATACTATTATTAATCTATGTTTGTATTGTAAAAGCATAAAACTCTATGAACTCAGATGAACATATTCTTGAACCTACACCAAAACAACACAGACTCATAAACGCTATCATTAACAACTTAAGTCAATAAAAGCGAACATACGAGAAAAATAAAATACAAGTTTTTCCCATCTCTTCATAATATATAATCTTTTCAATGAAAAGAGCGGAGATTTATATCGATAATTACCACAAATAAAAAAAGAGGAGTGATTTAATTTTACGAATATATTCAATATTTCATAAACTAGATTATGAGTAAGTCATGGAATTACAAAGCATTGGGGTAAAGCATACTCAGATATGAATTCTACAGTCTCTAAAGATTACAACAACAACTAATTGAAAGACATGTAATGTATAAAAGTATTAGCTCCCCTCAAGCAACGACTAAATTAAACCGATGTTTACTTTGACTGTATGAGATTCAGACAGCAGCCCTCGCACTCATTTTTTTCATAACAAAAGTGAAGTAACTTAGTTCACAAGCTGTATAAGTTATTAACGCACTCCTCGTATCACTGTAATTATACGGGGAAGCCATTGTTCGGTGTAAATATCCATAGATTACATCCATGTGCTATATGTATTAAGTCTCAAGTATTAACATCGTTAGGTGCGATTGTTTAAGTGAAAAGCAACAATTCGTTTCTTTATATTTAAAGGCAAGAGCTGTAATGCATATTGCTCAACTAAGATATGTGATATCGTGTGACAAAACCAGTATGAAACTGAATAGAGATATAGAAGATGTAAAGAGAGCGCTCAATACAAATACCGATACTATATAAGGAGTATAAAAGACAACAATCGAATGGGTTTCATAGTTGCGATACATCAAGTGGTTTTTAATACATCACTACAGGCAGAAAACATAAACGTCAATTCGTACTTATAATACCTCTCGGGGAGACGGTGGTGCCGGGACCAGTTGATGTCACTATGATAGATATTTCGCTACTCGTCAATCCACGCGGATAAACACACAGTTATCCTCTATCGCAAGCAAGATCGGTATTGTCGATTTAATCTTGAAATTGAATTCTTCAACAGAGTACAGAAATAAAGGTCTATTAACTCTCATGAACCTCTGGCAGGAATAATCTAATAAGCAAGTAGTATCGAGGTAACCATAGTCTCGGTTTGACGATTAAATATAGTAATTGAACACATCGTTGGGTAAATAACGAACTCCTCGTGAAGATTATCAACAAGACAGATGTTTACGATGCATGCGAGCAGATTTCAGGCGTAACCTAATGTATCTAATAGCGAAAAAATAGTCTCTAATCTTTTGTACTTGGTAATAGTTTATATGCGTATGACAAGGCCCTTTAAAAGAGTAATAGAGTGAGATTTTCTTGGTGTCCATTTACAAAATCCATCTCAGTAAATAAAGAAGTTATCCAAGAATACGACGCTACGAAGAAAACCAATATCAGTTCAAAGGGTATTTATATATATATATTAACCAAAACTAACACCAACAACAACAACAACAACAACAACAACACACACACAACCAACAAAATCATACAACAACAACAACACAATACACAAGTACACAAAATAAAGTTTTCTTTATCACTAGCTCTATCCTGACAAAGAATATAGTGCTAAGTAACAAATTGTTTTTTCACATTGAGATGCAAGCTTAAACATAGCATGACCAGTAACTAAGAATTATTATTGTATCAATGGGCAAAGGACCATGGAAACACACCAGTTATTTCCATCTACGCAACAGTAATACTCACTAACTAACATTAAAAAGTTCAATCACTTGAACGCCTCAGTAAAGAACTAGCTTGCGTACAAAACGTGTAAGCTATTATTCATGAACTTTATCCGCAAGCATTTCTCTAAACAAATTTAACGTTAATTTTTACATTGACCCAGTAATATTTAACAAAAATATATATTTCATAACCTTGTCTAATTATATACGGAGCTCTTATGATATAAATGTTACACATAACAAATTTTACCCACCCGCTATATAACGGGGATAGTACATTAAAACAATAAGTTTCTTTTGATATAAAAATATCATAGTGTTAATTTGTATGTTTTTACATAGCCTAAAGCCAGTAAATCAGTAAATTCATAAATTTCAACCACCGAAGCCCATCCCCACCGTCCTCCCTCCATGATCCTTTTGATCTTATTTGAGCGTCTATTGTGATTATATCATCATTAAAATTGTCGACATTATCGGAGGTATATAAGCGAATTTTGTGGATAAACTGAACACAAAATAAGTTTCTTTATATGACTAACGTCATTTGGAAGATATATACTGCATAACGTAACAACGTTTTTTACCTTAATAATCAATAAAGCTAACATAGCTGAACTAAGAATATAATGTACAACAACACAACTAGCCTTAAACAGCAGGGGCTACCTGGCACCATACGTAGAATAAACCTTGCCTAAATATTGGGAGTGCATAATCCTCTCCGGGGCATCTTTTAACAAACAGGAACTAAACGCACTAACAACCATAACAACGTTAATGCATAAACGAACGTAAGCCTATTCACCACTTTTGTCACACGAGAATGTGAGTGCCACTCCCCTTCCCTTCGGAGGGGTAATGCACTATCGCTCTTTATCACCTCCCGTGTCGGGGTGATCCCACCTCTCAGGATTACACACTTATCAAATGTGGTTCAATACATAATCCCCAAGTTGGTTTACTACGTCTAACGGAGGAAAGAGTGGTATGTGTTGCTTTAAGAATATTCTTCCACTCTCGGGTTCAATGAACGCTGGTTTATTCGTAAGTTAGGGGTACGTTAAATGTTAAATTATTACTATGAAGGGTGAAAATTAACAACTGGATTCTGGAAGGTAGGAAATATGATAGTTTCTAGTAGTAACAGAACACATTTCACTGTGTTCACACAACGAGCGTTCAGCGAGTTCGGAGTGTTAGTAAGCAAACAGTTGGGATGCCTATCAAGGTTAAGAAATTTTTGTTAGGACTTCAATTGTCCACGCGTATATAATCTAAATTTTACTAATGTTCTACGTTTATTCTAGTTCAAATGATGTTATTCTCCGAACGCCGATCGAGTGACATCTCTTGATAGCGCAACGATAGTGTTCATCACAGATAATCAAGATGCGTGGATGATCAAGGTTAGATTAGAATTTGACTACACTTATGTTAGTTTGGATTTTTCTCTGTTAGTAATATATACGTTCCTTTACCTGTTGCTGATCCAAAATGAATACTCTGAAATAGACTCGTAATCCAATATGGTTCGATAGAATCATAGAACGGGTGGATGGGTAGGTGACTCGCGAGGATTGGGTAGGTTTGATTTACCTGATTTAACTGTCATTTACTAGCTTTAAATATCAGTAACTATTACGCTTTACTTGTGATATTTTATTCAAAGAACTTATTTTTACTGTATGTTATGTTCAATAAAATTTTATTTGTATATTCTATTGGTTACGTTTCGGTTAAAACTTTGTTATGAATTTTGTCAATGTAATTCGTTTGTGGTGATTACGTTTTAAATATGTCGATACAGAGACTGAGGTTAGTATAGGATGTGAAGTTTTTGTGTGTTAAGGTATTTTTATCGGAGAGTTTGAATATCTAACACAATATTTGCTTACGTTAGTGATTTAAGTTGTGTGTAGTGAGTTAATGGTAACAAATGGTGGCACTTAGGGATCAGGGTGCTTAGGGTGTATGTGGTTTGCTAAATTGTTTGTTAAACATAGCGGATAGTTTCAGATGTCTACTGCCGGTGTGATAGTTCGTGAGCTCGTATAGGATATTGCACAGCTAGATTGTGTGTGAGAGTATGTGTGGTGTGATGGATGATAGTGGATCTATTGGGTCGGTGTGGTATGAATATAGTTTGGTCGAGATTAGTGTGTTCTATGCGGATATTTTTGTTGTAGCAGTCTTGTTTTATGTTGTTGTTAGTGGTTGTTTAGATTATGTTGTACGTGGCGTTTTTTGTTAGTTTGTGCTATGTGCGGATCTTTAGGATTGTAGTATTAGGTTATAAGATTCTGTTGTCGTGTTGAAGTGGTATGAGTAAGTGTCATTTAAATTACTGAGTACGTATGTGTGTTAGGTTATGTCGTTGTACTATTGAGTTTCACGCTATAGGTGATCAGAGAAAGATGTGGGGCTATTTGTTGCAAGATGTAGGCTATATATTAATAGATACGATAAATACAGTTTTGTGTTGAGTAGGTGTAATAAAGAGCGTGATTGTCACAAGAGCGGTTTAATATGGTTAGTAGTAAAGGGGAAGAGTTGCATTGATGTACTAAAAGCAAAAAGATGAGGCATTAATAAGTTTTTAATAGTGAAAGATGCATTTGGATATATATATATATGGATGAAAAAGGAACATAGATAAATAGAATGCATTAACGTAACAGTAAAAGAAGAGGTCAGAGAGATATGAACAGATTCTTTAGTGGTGAAGGAATGAATGTGGAGCAATATATACAAGGGAATATGGAGCTCTGTACTTGGAGGGGAATGCATCGAATGCGAAAGGATTAAGGAGATTTAGAGGATAGAATGACGTCTGGATTTGAGGTAATTATATGAGTATATTATACTGGAGATTTATACTCTTTTTTGAAGCAGATAATGAATATGGTCTGATTGAGTGGAGTGTTTCGATTATGAACACTTATTGAGAGAATCATCTGTAATATATATGCAGTTAAATTGACGGTAGAATAATGACTTGGTCTTTGGGTTATTCTGAATGGTTTTTTACACACCACGAAATATAGAAGTATACTTTCCTAAATTGAGGTTATAAGCATTAGCAAAAAGAGGAGGAAATGGGTATAGTGAGAAATTAGTTTTTGAAGTGTAATAGTGGTTATAAATATTTGGCAGGTATATAATTGTAGAGAAGAACTGGTGAAATGAATCTAAGACATGGTGATGTCTCGAGATATTGGAGTAATTGATTGGATCTTGTAATAGTTATGGTATATCAATGTGTTTATTGCCGGAGTGGTTAGAGTGTCCTGTTCCATAGGAATATTATGGAGGTATGATGCAAGTAATTAGTCAACCGGTTATGTACTTAATATTAATTTTGATATAGGGAAAGAATAAATGTGGACTGAGCTAGAAATTGAGGGGTCTTGATTTTAGTTATTTTGTGTGAGTGTTACCATAGGGGATATAAGTTAATTGCTGTGTTTGGTTCGTGAAAGAGTGTGCCTAGTAAGGAAACACTTGAAGCCGACTATTGGTTAAGAACAAGGTGGCTTGGTGATAGGAAAGAGTAGTGTTAGAAGGATGTGTGATGATCAAAATCTATGCACTATATGAGAACAGCAAATGATAGAGAAAATTATTGATGAGAGGAAGAACTCAAATGTATTTAAGATTTACATTAGAATTTGTCTATACAGGCCCGGGTATGATTGGGTTATATCACATGTTGAACACTGGTCATATGGCAGGTAGTTTGTGGATATAGTGAGTGTTGGCGTATTGATTATGATGGCTTTCTCGAGAAGAACTATGTGAATCAAAAGTAGTTATGCACGGTGCTGATGACGTGTGATGTAAGTATATATATTGGTTGGTCAAAAGTGATTGGCTGTTAAAGTACTTACATAGCGTGGTAGTGAACGACATGGTTTTGTTGTTATTCTCCTTGTTAGTTTACCCAAATTTGTAATAATTTATTCTTAGTTGATGGGGTGCTTGAGTCTCGCAATGGACCACCTTTAGAAGGTATGGTTCAGTGACATGTCGATAATGGTGTTTTAAAAGAATGAGTTGGAAATGGAGAGCACATAAGTGGGTAGTGGATGCGTCTCTTACCCTATATATATATGCTGAGAATGAGTGGTTTGGTGTGCGAATCTGAAGAAGTTTGAGAGGATTGGATGAGAGATAGTTGGTGCAGGATAAGGGTGTGATGTCATAAAAGGAAGAGCTATGAAGGGTTGTATTATTTAGTAAACGTAGATAGAGGAGTTAGGTATGGAGCTCTTGTGAGTGAGAGGTCTAGGTCCTTCTAGTGTGAAGTTAATTGTTATAGACTGGTGAGCAGCTGAATAACAAATTGCCTTGAGTTTTAAATATTAGTATAGTGTTGGATGTAGAAAGTGGAACGGGAGATGCATGAGTTTAGTATGGAAAGTTAGAGTTGTGAAAGGCAAGGAAGGTGGCTCAAGTAATAAATTCGTATGTGAATGTAAAAATGAACTAATGTTTGTTTTAGTGCGCTGATTGGGTCTTTACATGACGGTAGTGGTTTTACCTGTGGTTATTGTATAGTAGTGAGTACTATGGTCTGGATATTAGGAGTAAGTATAAATCTGTTTGAAGTTCAAATGTGTTCATGTATGACAAATCTAGCGTGGCATGCCTAGGTTGTGAGAATGAATTTGGATAATAATATAGGAGAGTTGGATACATGAGTTTAGATGAGGTGTGTTTTGTGGAGAGGTTGAGGGTAAGTTGAGTAAGGAAGTATGTATATGTAGATAGGTTTATATATATGGAATCGCGCGGTTGTGCGAGAGAGTGCCGTTGGATACGATGTAAATGCATTTATGTCGGTTGATTTTATTAAGCAGATGTTATATTGTTGCGAGTGTGTTGAAACTCAGATTCTGCGGCTGTCAGGAGTGCGATAGATATATATTCGAGTTGAAGTCAGTAAACGAATGTCTGAAGGAGAGTAATATTGGTAGTTTAGCAGAGGCTGAGAATAAGGTGGCATAATTAAGTAGAAGATAATTGGGCGGGTTTTGGAGGGGGTATGGTTGTGGCCACCTGTGGGTCAGGATATACCTTAATCACTGACATTTTACCATATTGTAGTGTCCGTTCGCAAGTCCTGAAGCTATAGGGTGTGATCGTGCGTTACTGACTGCAGTCCTTGACATTAATTGGTTATCTACGAGGTGGAGTTAAGGCTGGGCTTTCTTTTCGACTTTTGTCATGATCTTCTATATTCTTCTTGCTTTTCTTTTCTGATGCTTGTTACGTCAACTCTTACCTTCTACCAATCTTCCGTGGTATAAAAGGTAGTAGACAGAATATGATTATAAATATATTATCTAAGTATATAATAATGGTTAATAGTAAAGTTTTATACATCCTTCCTATAACATATAATCATTTAATCCCTTGGGTAACTATTATTTTACTAATATTATAGTATAATATAATATATATATATAATTAATATATACCTATATATATATATTAATACTATTCAGTATAATATATTATACATATATATAGATATACTAATAGTTAAGTATATAATATATTATATATATATAATTATATATGATATATACTATATATATATTAACATTATTTAAGTACTTATTATTATCCGTATATACCTGTAACCTGGTATAATAACGTATATATTAATTAATAAATAATTGACAAAATATCTATTATCTCCTAATCTATATATTATATATATACCTAGATATTTTTTCACTATTAATACCATATATATATATAATATTACTAGTGTATGTTGTATAATTATATATATAATCTTTATATACTAACTAGGGTAAGTCTCATTCGTTATTAATTCTACTATACAACGATATATGCGCTTATCACTAAATTTATATTAAATTTTAATAAATTACGAGTGATAAAACTTATACGGAATATCTAGGATAACCGAGAGTGAGATAATAAATATATAATTAGATCAGATATATAATCAGTAATTATCAATCGTGAACAATTTAATAGAGAAAAAAGCTTCTTTTAAAACCAAGAAAAACTTATGTTATCGTTCCTTTGTAATGTTTATTTATTATATTAAAGTCTGACTCTTAAGATGGAAACAATTGTTAATAAAACAGATGCCATAACGCCTCCTCAGGAGTCTTTCTTAAAAGACTTGCATAATCTTTAGACATAATTTTGCTTCCGAAGACAAGAAATGAAGAAAACTACACCATCTACAAGAATAACAAAAGATTAAAATAAAAAAAAAAACAGATTTGACCAGAAAACTTTTTTTTAGAAGAAAAAAAAACGTGTGAATTTTTTTGATAAAAAGACAAGAGTAATATACTATGAAAGGATTTTATTCTTACCTATTAATCCCAACCAAATATATTTCTGAAACAGTGTGCCAAATTTGCTAATAAATTATAATATTATATGATATATAGACGTGTGAGTTATATACTACCCGTTACTATATGTGATTGAGTATTATTATTATATATATAAAAATAAATATAATACTACTACTAATAATAGTTTGCTTAATTATATAATATTGGTATATATATATATTAATAATACTATACTACCTAAATCCTAGATATAGTATGTATATGACACTTAGTTATACATTATATAATATAATATTATGATATAATGTACTCATGTATAATATGATATTTCATATTCTAGAACCACCTAAAATATAATTTTGAAACAGTTTCTAATTTGCTATAAATTATCCAAATATTATTTTATTATTACAGAAATATATTATATTATATATATATAAATATAATCCTATATATAATATAATAATTATATAAATCAATATATATTACTCGTGAGGTCCCCATCGTCAGAACGCGGTCTTATAGACATGATAATTACTCTAAAAACCGCGGTTGATAAAAGGAAATGAGTAAAATGAAAAATGAAAAATGAAACAAAATTAACAAAAATAAAAATAAAATTTCTGTTAAAAACCAATTAAACCCAAGATAATTAAAATTATAAATTAAAAGTGTGCAAAAAATAAAATAAAATTCCTGTAATATATCTCCTAATTAAAGTAATACATTAAGATTAAAAAAAAAAAGAAAAATATATAGGTGGCTTAAAAGGAATAAAGCGTCAATTAACGAAATAACCTGATGTATTTTAAACTGCAAAAAAGCAGTCAAAGCCTTGACAACACTACAGATTCGTGAACCATCCTCGGCAATCTCTTACTTCCGTTCAACTTTCATTTAATATTATTTGAAACCGTACTTATTAATTTTTTGTGATAAAAATTGGATTAACATTAAAATTTTATATTTACATTTAGTAAACTTTCGGTCCACACTAAATATATATAAAAAAATTTTATCCCAAAAATTGGTAGGAGCAGTAAAAATAATTGTAATATTTTATATATTTAAAACTTTTTTTGGTCAATTTAAAAATGAACAGTACTGTTTCTGTAATGTAATAAAATATCCTACAATTACGTATCAATAAAATATGTTTATAACAATAAAAGGTAAATAACATTATTCTCCAAATTTATTCAATTATTATTAAGGCATCAATGAAATAATACTGTTATTTTTATTATGTATAAAGGATAAAAACCTCTAAATTAATGATTTTGTTCAGGGGCGTTAAAGTTATACGTCGGATGTCGCTCTTAATATCCGCGGGAAGGTCCAGGAAACTAACCCCGCCGTTCTACGAGGGATGACTGATACGTATACTTATATACCATACTCCATATAGTGAATTATATATATATATTAATATATATATATATACACATATATAGTATATTATTGTATATCATATATAGGTATTATTAATATATATACTTATATATATATAATACTATATATAAGTATATGGAGATCTCTTTATATGACTTCTAATTCATATAAGCTATAAGAACTTCTTAATCTTCGCTGTGTAATGGTATAAACGAAACTCTGATACTATTACTCTATATCTGCGAGCGTGCCACAGGCCATAGCTCGCGAGGTAAACGTGTTGCTCTGTGCAATTAAAGATTCATGCACGTTTATTGTGATGTAAATCCTATGCAACTGAAGACTTTACAGTAATAATAATTAGGTTTATTACTAGTTTATACGACTATATGTAAGTAATTTTATTAACATTAAAGTCTTATACTTTCGGAGAACAGTATTTGAGCCAGTCATTCCTTTTCACTTACCTTTATATATATATATCGTAGTGAGTGTTGAATCTTTAGAGAGAAATATAGAGGATAGCTATACCATATATGTATATATGATTATTTTTATTAACGAATTTTATATTAAAATTTTTTAATAAATCATAAATAATGATATTTTTTATTAGAAATAGTGTATAACATTATAAATTTATATATATATAATATATATTTATAATAATAACGCCTTACCTTTATTATTCTATTAATTCTATTAATATATTAATTTACAGAGGGCTTGCGGAGACCGGGACAAAGATGCAACCGTTTCACATCGGCTCCACATTTTTAAAATTACAACTCGGCTTCCGTGATTCCGTACTCCAACAGGCTCAACACCATTTTTTATTTTAAAGCAGCTCAGTCTATTTCCCTTCATCTAATTTTAGATAATTACAGAATATAATTTTTTTGATGAGTGATTTTTTTAATTTGTTTCGGCTCCCTTTGCCACTCTTGTTTATTTATATTCCTTCTCCATTTTAAAGTCATGAAATCATTAATTCTGATACATAATTTTGAGAGGATATGATGAAATCAAATGTTGTTAAGGATATTTAATGTAGTATCTTAAATTTAACTTAAAAAATATTTTAATATACAATAAGATTTAAGAAAATAAAATATTACGGAATCAATCGACTTTCTTCCTAAATTTAAAAATATAAATATTCATCTTGATTGGCTCCTACAGCGCCTGTAGAGTTTAATCGTAATTATATTATTTTTCTTAATTGGTTATTTTCTATAAAAAAGAATAAAAAATCACTCATTTTTAAAGAGTTCATATTCGCTATAAGTGTGTAAAATAATTCCTCGTTGAACTATGAGCCCGAACATATATAACATAATTTTTATTCACAAAACAGTATAATTTATTAGTATATATTATGTTCATTTAGTTTTTATAGCTATATATTTTATATATTAATATATTATATATATATATATAATATATATATATATATATATATATAACCGTAGGATATATATATACTCATTATATACCCGTATTTGAGTTACTCGGCGTTATTAATACCCTCATCAATTCTACAATCACTCTAAAATATACTTATGAGTATAGTATTAGGTATATATATAGTAGAGTTTAATATTAGTACTATTATTATTGTATTATTTTACTATAAATTATTTTAATTAAGTATATAAATAAAATATTATAACCCTAATTAGTATAATAGATATGTTTGATAATATAAATAGTGAGACTATTGACTTTCCTAATTTTATAATATTTCTCTTGAGAATGCAGCCCGCACAAATTGTTTTGTTAATTGTAAAATATGTCCTTAGTTAATTGTAATTCAAAACAATTGTTCTTAAAAATAAAACATCAATAATGTAATATTATCTTCCTCTCTTTAAGACCTCCGTTTTTTATTATTTTTAGAGTAAATTTTTGTGTGAGGGTTAACATGCTTGAGGTTTTGTCTTATTTGTCTCGGACCTGCATATTACACTACAGATTTTTTGCTCTGTTTGAAGTACTGTGATGAACGCCCAATCGATTCAGTTGCTACTTGTAAAGAGTATGATACTTCCAAACTATCTCACCTTGGTGCAAATATATTAACGATGTGTTTACTCCGAGGAATAATTACGTCTTTTCATATGTTGTTTAACAGAGGTCATGTATCTGAGAACAACTATTACTTATTTCTTCGTTTTTGAGACATTCCATCATAAAAATATAGTTATTCTCCGCAGTTTAATATACCAATTTCCTGATTCTCTCACAATTGTTGGTTCCTTATTCATGTTTGAACTTTGTTACGTTTGGCTACTTTCCGGGCTGGCTCCTGTATGAAAATTACATAGGTTATGGTAAATCACTTTTGAGCTCATTGTAGAGATCACTTTCATTTAACATTCTGTGCATCGTACTGAATAACAGTGTAAATTTTTGAATCTGCCTAAATTGTCCGTTGAACTTAAAGATTGAGACCTTAATTACTATGTCTCCCCTTTGATATGTTATTTCGAATTCTTTTAAAGAAAGTGTCAGTAACATATATGTTCGCTAATGATAAATAGTTTTACGCCCTGATATTTTTATTTGTTGTAAGTTAATAAATTTTTGTCTTTTGATCTGCTATAAACCATTTGTTACAGTAGATGAAGTTTTGGTTATTTAATGTCCTCGTCACTCAGGATATAGCATAATTTAGTGTTGTGAGAGACTAAAATAATTTTAGCTTTATGCCCATGTTTATTTGTAAGTTATGGTTTTAAGGTGTGTCATTTTATAAATTGCTACAAATGGCCGTCCCGCTTTGTGTGGTATATTGACAATTTTGAAGCTTATTTTTTTGCTTTTTATTTTTTAAGTCTTCTACAAGAAGCATCTGATAGAGTTCTGTTCATGAAGAGTTGACCTCAAGTTCTAATGGCTGATGTCACCATGGTCTTCCTATCAGTAATTTATGTGAGAGCTGTTTTTATAGATTCTCCTGTATTGTATTTCACATAAGGAATACATCTATCCCAATCAGTGATCAACGTATGTCTTTATATACCAAGCACCATATAATTGATTCAATTTAACTTATTTGTCATAGTCTGAAATATTTATCAACCCTATAATATAGACAAATGAAATCAAATATTATGGCAACTGCAAAAGTGTCCACTTATGTGGATGTCTGCGGTTTTCCTTGAATAAAGGGGGTTTCTCCTAGATGACCTTTAGCTCTGACCTTTTTCTTTTTTAGAGATGTCTAATAAGAGCTATATGTCTTGGATTGATACTGCGTTTTTTAAATGGTGCATTGATATAATATTGAAAGGTATACCATGCTCGTATTTTCCGAATTGTTGTGACCACCAATGAGGTAACCTGTGATAGTATTTTGATGCGTAGACTTCTATATATTGCTGCATACGTATACTAGGACTCTCGAGTTTCCCATCAACTTTAATATAAGTTACATATTCTGACAAATGAATGTTATATTGTATCATTCAAGTGAGTAATTATAATGAATCAAATAACGCAGGTGAGTTTTCGATTTTTGGTTTTAGTTTGACATGATTTTTTCTAAGGATATTAAACTTAATTAATTAAAGTTAACTATAGAAGTACCGAGCCTACGCTGAGGGTCAGGAACCTTTTTGTTTGTATTATTGAAATAATAAATATGAATATCATTTTATAAAAAAACTTCTGAGAATAAAGTAGAATTATAATATTATTATAGATATATTATAGGATGTTGAAGGCAAACTATTGTAAATAATTACCTCCTAAAATATATTTATTAGTTAACTATATATATTTATCTATAGTAATAATATATACTATATTTATAAATATATATTACCTATAATTGTTAAAATAATAATAGATCTATAGTATATAATATATATACATATTAAGAATTCAATATATATATATATCAAGATAAGAATAATTATATTAGTATATATAATAATATTTATATATAAATACCAAACTAATATACTATATAATATAACAAGCTGTATAATAAAATTAATAATTAACTTAAGTTTTGTATTGTCACGGGAGCCGGATCAGCCCCCTTTTTTTTGCGAGCTCCTGATCCGTGGCCTCCGGCTCCTAGGTTCCCCCTAAAATATTAAATTCCGCTCTCCGAACTGCGAGAATTTCCTTAACCGAAAATTGCGGACCTCCGGTTCCTACGCGGTCTACCTGGCTCCAAGATCACTCAAAAGTATTCCGCCTACCGGCTCCACCGCAACCCAAGTCTTGTGGCTCCGTCTCCGGCTCCCGCACCCTGTATATTATATATATATTTATATATATTACTATATATATATATATATATATATATAATATATAATTATATATATATATAGTATATATTATATATATATATATAATTATATATATATATATAATATAATATATAGTATAATATATATATATTATAATATGTATTAATATATATATATATATTAGTATAATTTTATAGTATAATATAAATTATATTGCTACTACTTATATACCTCAATTAGAATCTGATCATAGAAAGCCGTTTCCCAGATTTTTTTGCATTCGGCTTACGAAAACGATATGATATCGAGCTCGAGTTTGCGTTCGTTTTTTTGTTCAAACTTATCGCAAAACCGTAAGAAATGCTTACCAAACGTAAGGAAATTTCCTTAATTCTGTAAGGTTCCTATTTCCGTACTTGCCGAATTTTAAGCACGTTCTTACGAAAAAATGTTAACAAAACAAGATTGGCGGACAATGGTAGGCCCCGTCGAAATTGATTGGAAATATTATCAACCTTTCAAAGTGAGAAATTCAGCTTTCAAAAAGTCTAATTTCTTCCAAATGGATAAAGTATCGAGGCTAGGATGTTGTGTGGATGAAGAAGGTATTCCACGGCAAATTTAAAACTCTTTTGTTATATTTATGACTTTTTTATTCTCCGCTCTTATTCAAAAATACCGACATTGTAGCATCCCATTCACAACAGCTGAGTCCTCCTAATTCTTAAACAAAAGTATAGAGGGTCCTATGCACAGAAATTCAGAGAGCACCCGTCGTTTAGACAGAAAATTCGTTGCATAAACTAGTTGGTAGAGGGTTAAGCATTTCTTAAAACAAGCGTAAGCACAAATGGCAAAAACGAAAACGATCTATCAAAAAGTTAAAAAGCAAAGAAGAAATACTATACAAATAAATTTAACAAAGTATAAACGTCTTTGTTATTTTACAATTTAATGTATTTTATTAAAAAGTAGAACTAAATAAATTAGTCCCGAGTAAAGTATTATGTTCTCGAGTTCTCGGATCGGAACCTTTTCCAAGGTTCTTAAAAGTTCCGGTTCCGGTACATTCCCCTAATTATACCCTATATTGAGTAGGTCGCACTCTCGTCCGATGAAAGTAACTCACCATACTTGGCTTATGGTGTGTAGGGGCTCCCATTGACATTTCAGTGACTAATGGTTCGCCTTTCTTCTCGCGTTTTCATATCCACACATCCTCGCAGAACACTCTTATCAGACAAGCTCACCTATCTATTTATCCTCATTACCCATATATAAACATACTTAATATCCACATTCGAATTACGACCCATACACCCATCTTTTTCTAGACAACATCTTAACAGACATCCCTACTCTCCCTATACCTTATATCCCTGTGTGTAAGAGTGTAGAAAAAAGACATTGCACCACACTATAGTTGTATGTTTCCTGACTGTGATATGTAGATGACGAACTAACCAGGGACAAGTGTGAGTTGGTTAATTGGAACTTGCAACACACTTTACCCAGCTTATCTATTTGGCAGGATACTAATGCCCAATGCAATTCGCGAATAAAGTCGTGATACAGCCGTACTGGTGGCCCTATCTTTCGGCGAAACTAGATTTGAATCGTATGGGTACAATGGAAAATGCCACGAGCGAAAAAGAACTGTTGAGGAGAGCAGCGCTGTAGGTCGCATGTGTAGAAAGTGGGCAAAGTCCTTATTTAGTTTGCGTCGCTGTATTTGGGTGACCAAACAAGATGAAAAGAAAGTGAAAATGAGTGGTGTGGGTTGAAATGTGCGTGTACTGGTGTTGAAAGGAATAAGAGGGGGAGAGGAGGAGTTGCCATTCTGATGAGTGACCTGTGGTACAGAGCTATGGTAAGATTGTGTGGAGTGATTACTAGAATTCTAATGTTAATTTTAATTAAGCTTAATTCATGAAAAGGTCAAGGTTATGTGGTGTGGACACTGCTTTGAGTGCAGATCCGAGTCCATTGATATGATATATTCTGTGCATGTCTGAGTTGATACTGTTGCCATGATTATAATCTTGTATCAATTGATGTTTGTATCCCTGGGGTGAGTAGTGTAGCTTCCATTATTTGATGCTCGCTTCCGGCCTGGGGCTATAATGGCTTGGATAGGTGATCCACGCTGATATATAGATTGGTAGAGCACCTCTGTCTCTTTTTTACAGTCTATTGGCTATGGGGTTCCCGGGCAAGAGGAAATCGCCAGAACCTGGTAGGAAGGTGATTGATTTCTGTGAGAGAGAGAGTATGTGCGTACCTAAATGACATTCTTTCAAGCAAAGAGTATTCATCCACATTATGCTCAGATGTTGGTGTAGGCCTAGAAGGATGGGTAGATCGCTGTGAAAGTGATTGATTTTGTGTTGGTGTTGAAGATGTTTGAAGTAAGTGTTTGATGTTAAAATCAGCGCAGAGGGTTAGGAATTGCACTATCTTATTCATGAATGCAATTGCTTTATGTAATTAAGTTAGTGGGGGCCCTTCGATGGAGAGGAAAGTGATAAGGAGGAAGTGATTTAGAAATTGGAGTGAGAAGCTACCACTCAACAGGGGTAAACATAAGGATACAGTATTTAAGGAGCGCTTAAGCCATAATATATAACCAGTTTGAAATATTACAAGTGAAACATGAGCCAAACAACATCTGGGTATTCAAAAATGAAAGGAAGTGGTTGTTAGTAAGTTGCAAAAGAAGATATGTGGGATTGCTAAATTAGGATAGTAATGAAAATTATTAACCCGAGTCCGATGGTGGAAATGAAAAGGTGATTTCCAATATAGCGGTTAAAAAACAAAATAAGAGCGTGTTGTAATGTACTATATAACCACAAAAGTCCAAACCCGAGTTGAGCCAGCTCATAATAGTGATGCTTTGGAAGCTGCTCTGTTATATAAGGAGGAAAATAGGAATTCTAAAAGATGCAATACGTAGGAGAAAAGAAGAGGTAAATGGAACAAGTTTGGAAGGAGGATGAATGGGAACTTACAAGGGAATATGGAGCTCTTCATGGAAGGAAATGCGAAAGGTTAAGAATGAAAATATTAGAGTGGGTAAATTTGCTTGAATAACTGAATGGGGGATGGGCTTTTCCTAACTGATGATAATGGATATGAAGGGGATGTGCGAGAGGAAACTACCCACTTTGAAATCTGTAATAGAGCATGTTGGCGAGTGAAGTGACAGATGTGAATCGTGAATGGTGTGGTGTGTGCGATGCGTGCAAGAAAGGAATAGAGAGTTTGGGAGAGATGAGCGGTTATTCCAGCCCACTGCCGTAGGGAGATATATAATGCCCTATAGTCGAGGAAGCTTGATATGATATGCGTAATACTGAACATGTCCAAATTCTGATCCTCGATTGTAAATTAACTGGTCCAAGCATGAAATCACAAGAAAATCTGTGTATGGCGAGCATGGTCCGTCTTGATTGGATATTTGGAAGTGGGATAACAACACGTTCTCTCACTGGAGGGTAATAGTTCCGAGGAATTGGAGAGAGCTAGTAACATACCTCTCACTCTAGAGAGGGGTTAAGGTTTGTGGAACAAAGTAACTTGGAATTATGGGGTATAGTTGTATTGAGTTGGGTCCTCCTCGTAGCGCTCAAAGCATATTACGTGGCGTGGAAGGTATTTTTGGTCGAAAGCAGTCGCCCGCTCGAGACGTGACGTGAAGGGATCCTGATTTGTGAAAAGTGAAACAACCGAGTGTGGTTTATCATAGTGGTAGGAGGATGATAGGGGATCAACTCTTTATATTGAAACAGGTTTAATCTGATGTTGATCACAGATAATCGTATGAAGAAATAAAGCAAAACATTGCTCACTCCTTGGTTTTATACCGATTCTAGCGTATGATAGGAATTAATGGCGACAGCATACTAATGGCTATAGGATGTTTAAGTAGATAAATATGATGCCCAGGGAGTATGAGTAGCACCTTATGATAATGGAATCACACCACAATGTATATACCCGATATTGACGAAGTGAATGACAAGATTGTGATTAACAATTAAAATGTGACGTTCCGGAGAAGTGATATCTCGTGTGGAAAACTCATTAAATAGCGGAGTGAGGAGGTGGAGCGGTGATTGTGATACTGCCATACCGGTTTGATGCTCGGACCGTGAAATATATATATATTGGAACAGAAAAATAAGAATATGAAAAGATAATAATTTGAGGTGGGGTGACAGGGATGTGTTATGTCTCCCTTGAAGGTTAATTCAAATATTATGTAACATTAATGAGATTGGAAAGATTTATAAATAGAAATTGAGGATGGAGGGTGAGTCAAAGGGGATTTTGTGTTTAGTAATGAATGGAGATATAGGAAGGATGGAGGGTATGCCACTATCATTGAGTTATAAAATAATATAATTAATAAATAATAAAATTGATATAAAATTGCGGATGAATTATTAGGAATTGTGTGGTAATAGAGTACGAGAATCTAGAAGAGTTATGAGAGGATTGGTAGAGAGAGAATTTGAACCAGGTGTGTGTAAATAAGGAGTGGTATTTGAAAAAAGTAAATAGTAGATAAGTGTAAGGTTATGTTAATTATGAAGTCAAGGACAGCTCCTCGATTGAAAATTATGATGAGTCTTGGTAGACTCAAAACGTCATTGTTAAATATTTGGATATATGATTGGATGAAAAGGGAACGGAAAGAAATGCAGCAGAGTGAGATGATGGCAAAAGATTGCGAAATCCTGGCCAGGAAGTGGCTGGTGCAATTAAATCTTGGTGTAAGAAGGAACTAAAGTCTTGAGTGCGCCAAGGTCTTACGTAGGGATGAATATCGCCTTACTGCGGTGTTATAGTTGCCTATTGAACCTAAGTAACCGAGAACTACACCAGGCGAATAGAGGAAGGCGTACCGAATCTGAGATACAGTGTGTCCACGATGGCACAAGAGCATTAGCCCGGGCGTGGTTTAGGGAGTCGCTAGGAGCACGAGAGAGAAGTTGCCTGAGAGAGAAGTGCCTGGAATGAACGGATTAGACCGATGCGAGTGGCTCCCCGTGAAGGAGAAAGGGGGTAAACCTGAAGAAGTAAAAGTCACAAGTAGCGATGTCCGCACGATGGGGGGCCTCATGTGGAGATATCCGGATGGATGATGGCGCCGTGGCAGGTTCCTGGGGTTATGACAAGGTCGAGCGTGAGATGGCTCGTTACCGACTCAGATGGGTTCGTGGGTGAGTGTGCTGTGGAATTGCACCGGCCTGGGAGCCACCTCGAACGAGGAGAGGTGGATTGAGCTCAGTAAATGAGGATTTCCTGAGAAGGAGAAGGATAAACGAGTTTCGCAGTGGCGACTGATAGAACAGTGGCAAATGAATGCGAAGGTTTTATAGAATGGGCTAAGGGTGTGGTGGCGAAACCTGGGCCAAGGGAATGAAACCACCACTTTACGAGATGGCATATGTGAGGCTGTTCATGTAACGCGCTATCATATAAAGCTCTATATGAATGATTTTCTGAAAATTTGACACGAGAGTTCCCTCTTAACTAAATGCTGTATATGTCTGTGGATTGCCGCCTATCCCAGTGCATGGCCTGCGACGACCCAACTTAGCCCACTTGAGTACCGCCAGAGGTAGGTGATTGATGATGGGATGATATATACCCGTTCATCATAACAAAATTATGACACTAATAACATGAATAATCAAATTACCAAAAAAAAATATTTGTCAATTATACATGTAAATAATCTGTCTCCTAAATCACACCACCATCACAGTGCTCCTACAAATTCATCAAGCAAACTCTATTGCTTACTGTGAATCTCCCCTGGAATACAGACATCAGCGCCCTTACTAATTGTTGACTCCTTGTACCTTTGACTCTCAATACGAGCGCGTCTAGCATGCAAACCACTTTCAGCCGTAAAAGTTATGAACTGGACATCATAAACGTCTATATTTTAAATTAGAGTAATATTTTTGTAGTGCTTATATAGTTGACAATTATAGCGATCTGTTTTGTGTTCGGAGAGTGTATTAACATCTCCTCGTACATGAGAATTATCTGTGTTGTGGAATATGAGAGATCAAGTTAGAGGCAAGTACACATGCTTTAAAATGTTAATTTAATCGATTTTTTGGTATTATTTCCTTCTGCATTATCGATTTATCTGGAGATATTGGTTTTATACAATAAATAATTTTAGCACATATATATATTATTATGAGTCCCTAGGAAGTGTGAAAAGAATTGTGCCAGATTAGTACTTTGTATAATTAATGATTCACTCTCATTTATTATTATAATTTATATAACTTGGTGGTTTGGATAGAGTTGGGGTGCACACTTGGAAAATTCAGTTGAGTTTTAAATTTTTAACTAATTTTTTAACTGTGAAATAATTTGGTGAGAATTGCACTTTATCGTGTAAAATATACTATATTATAAAGAATATTAATACGTGGTTCCGAGTGTAGTCGATCCGGGTAATATTTAGTTGACACCTTATTGTGTCTAATTCTTATATATTGTGAGAATTTTTCGTGGTGAGAGCATCAGCATGTATATCGTGACACTTTGATGATAGACCATAGAAGGAGGAACAGGAGACGGACAACAGCTTCAATCACTTAGGAGAGAGAGTCCTCTTTTGTGTAAAGTAACAGAAATATTTGAGAGAGAGAGAGGAAGTAATTTAGAAAGTGAGAGGTATTCTGAGGAATAAAGAGATTATTATGAAATAGGAGTCATTGTTGAGAAAAAGATGAGGTTGCGAAGAGTCATCGTTCTGAAGAGGTCATTCATTCCCTGGTTACCCTAGTAGTCTTAAAAAGTTGAACGAGTTTCAGATTATTGAATATGGTCAAATACCTCGAAAATGACAAGTTAATTTATTTTCCTGCGGCGCCAAAATTTATCCAGGTGGTTTGGTTGGTAAATACGTCTTTGTTGAGGTAATAGTAATAATTATATCCTATTACACCTTGACTTTCATCTCAAAGTTATGAATGAAGACATTTCCACGATTTTATAGGTAATAACAGAATCTGTATAATTTTAATTTTTTAGGATTAAGTGGAATAGTTAAGGACAAGAGTATCTTTTAGACTTGGTGTTGGGATTATAATTATATATATGATAGCATAATAAAATTATTGTTGCCAATTTATTTATGTGAACTTCAAATTATGTGTTTGGAAAGTTGAGTATGGAGTTGGTTACTTCTTATACATAGTCTCCTTATAATAAGGAGGAGGTTATACAAAATTATTTAATTTCTTAGTGTCATGATGACCGATAGATGAAATAATTATAATCGAAGAATATAGCATAAAATGTGAACATTATTTGTAATTAATCACCGGAGATATGAGTAACTCATCATATATATTGTACATACCACTGTGCTTTCCAGACTATTGGTGTAAAAATATCTATCTCCATCCTCTAAATTACCTCAAGTTCAAATGGTATAATAAATTCCTGTTCCTCACAATATCCTAGGTTTGAGACTAACACGGCCTGGCAAAATATATGTTAACCCTTCTGATTATTAGCATACCCAAACCACAGATGAATAATTAGGCTCTTTCTTTCTACTTTCCAAAACATCAATTTCAGATGTTACTCAACTACCACACCTTACCTTAAATTTAGATCTGTACTCAGTGGAAATTCTAGGTGAGCAGTTCAGGAACTAGTATATTTACATTGAAATATCTTAATGCACCCATCATTTCAATTTCAACTTAATTCTATGAACCACATTCTCTTGGATTTATTGTTATAAATTTGAATGATTTGATTGGCATTGTGTATTTAGAATGTCTTTAATTTTCTGAATTTTTATATTTAATATAATTATTTAATTCTGAATCTTATTCCCATCGATTTTAATTAATTCCCTAATATTTAAATTATTGTTAATTCAAAAATAGAGTCGTATCACTTGTCATTATCTCATTATTACCGAATATCTCGATTTAATATTTCTACCTATTTAATAATTATTAATTAATTATTATTATTAATTATTAATCTCAATTATTGCTGTGATTATATATTTTATTTAATTAATTCTCTTAACTTGCCCTTTTAGTTATTTCATTCTTAATATGGTTAAGTATGTAGATTTTATAGATATATTGTATTTTAAATCTGTGAGTCTTCTATATATTAAGTAACAAGTTGCAGTTATTCTGTTATTATTAGATTTTTTTTACATTTATATCCTGTGGGGTATATATTATGAATTAATCCGTTTGGTATGGGCTGTTGTTCAGGTGGTATATATCACTAGTAGTGCAATTGTGATACAAATTACATATTGGGATAGATGTATATTCAAAACGTTTCTGGAAATTATAATTCATCCTTTTTTAATTTTTAGTATTTCTTTATAACAATTTTTTTGTACTTTTTTGTATTGGAAATTTATTTATTGTGATCTCCTTTCCACTTTAATTCTAGTAATCTTAACTAAATAAGTAAAGTTCTAGCTGGAGTATTAAATAAATATTTTCTTAATATTCCAATTTACCTTTGTTTAGAAGAAAGATGACTTTAGGTGTCTTTTTTACTATTTTCACTAATATCTTTTCAATATTTTATACGATCAGATTAGAATAGCTGGCACAGAATTGTTCATTTGGAGTTGTATGAAATTCATTCATCACTGATTCAACATTAATGAAATAATGTTTTAATTTTTTAATAATTTTAATGTAATGAATTAAGATTTGGAAATGTAACTTTAAAATTTATCTTAATTTGACTCATTTATTTTAATTTGTATATGTAAAATTTTTTGAAATTGATTCTCTCCACCAATTTATCTTCTGGGTATAGAAATAATGCAGAAAACGTAATGGGTTATTGTGTGAACCTTAGTTTTTTAAATGTTTTCATATATTATTATTATTTCGGATCAAATATTTGAACTTATTTATGAATCATGTATGATATGGTAGTTGCATATTCACCTTTTTTATATTTAGTTATAATTATTATATTCTATCATCTGATCCACTGGTATTTCTCACTTAGGATGCTGACTAAAACTATTATATATACATCATAAAATTTCCGTGGCATATGAATCTTATCATATTTTTTTAGGGCAGAAATATTTGGTAGCGGGACTTGTTTCATTATTTAGTATTAAAATCCTTATATTATTATTAATTGCCGTCCCTTTAGTGGCTCTTACGACTTACACCGTCATTTTAACGAACGTTGTTGTAAATTTCTATTCTCCCCTATTCAAATCATTAGGGGATAAAATTATTATTTTGTATACTAAAAAAAGATTATATTTTTAATGTTATATTTTGTCCATTTCCCCCTGCCCAGAGGCAAAATGTTTGCGTGTCCGAACAAAGAAAATGATCGAAATAAAAAGGTGTCTCTACCCCATAACATTATATCGAGTATATCCAACTTTGATAAATTTTCAAGATTAATTTGAGATTAAGCAGAATGCAATTTAATCTAATGTGATTGCATTTTCTGCATGGATATAATAAATTCGATATACATTATATATTATATATATATATATATATATATTCTCAAACTGAAAGAAATCTGTATTACTTTTTCAGATGAATGGGCAGAATATTCTACGTCTGAACGGCGTTGGATTCAATATGTATTTTGGCTCCTTTTTCCTCGTAATTGGAGTTCTTTATTTCATTTCTTATATTGGTCTCCTTGTCATTATTGAAGCATTTCAAGTGCCATCTCTAACAGTGGGTCCAGCCTATGCATGCGTAGCCATTTTGTACTTCATTTACATGCCTTCAGCGCTTCTTTTCTCTTGTTGTGTCTCCTATACCTTTGATAAACAAGAAACAGCTCGCCAGTTTTACCCCAGTATGGCAACCACTTTTGGTTTTGTTTTATATACAATTGTTTCTTTAGTGGATATTTTGGGAAACCCAGATGTTGCATTTCCTCTTCACGTAGTATTCACGATATTTGTCTCCGTTTATTACAGTTGCCAATTAGTTAATTTTTTTTATTTTTTAAATTTTATAACTTTTTTCAATTAATATGTTCATTTCGATTTTTTATCATGGAGTATATCATGACCTTTTTTTGTTAACTTCGTTTTTTATAAGCTTATGCTCACTATATTGTGCATTCCTCCAGTTTGGAACAAGAAGATTTTTCTTTTATATTTATTATTAACTTATTGTATTATATTTTTATTAATCTATTATATATTTTATATATAAGTTTTCTTTCCTCAGGTTCTCTTGAGGACTGAAATTTTATCCATTTTACGAATTTTAATCTACCCTCTGACTGTTTTTTATTAAGATGTTTATTATCGGTATTCAGACCTGGATTCTTTTGTATAGATTTTAATTTGTAAAGAGAAGAGGAACCCTTGGACTTTTGTTTCTTGATTTTTCATGTGAGGAGTAATTATTAATGGATTAATTACAAAATGTCTCTCTCTTTCTCCTCCCTGTGTAGACTTTTTTAAATTAAGGCCTCAATATAATAATAATCTTCCTATTTAGATCAGAAATAATAAATCCATTCTCTCACTCTTATGTAAATTTTCTAATCCTAAAATCGACCTGTTTTACATTCTCCCGACATAAGTTTAACCTAACTAATATACTTAGTCCTTTGCAGAATGGATTTTGTTTCAGAGCCATGTGAGGAAAATTTCTTATATTTTTATATATTAATTAACTTATTTATACTTATATTAATTTATCTTATATTAATTCTGTGTTTCCATACTGTGTATTGCTAAATAGCCAGATTAATTGGCTTTATGTGAGAAAAAGGGAAGTTTATGACATCCCCATTACTGTGATTAAAACTAACTCTGACTCTCAAGAGTCAGGAAAACTGTATAAAAATGTGAATAATACAACACTATATCTACCTTTGCGGCAATCTATAATAACTCTTGTAATAGATACGTTGAAGAATGGTACCATGCTGCTTGCGGTGCTTACTGCTTCTGAGCACGAGAGAAAAAAAATTGTATAATTTTATTTTATATTTATTTATCATATATATTTATATATTATTATATTATATTTTATATCATAACTTCCCCTTGTTTCTAGATGGGCGGTGGTAAAACTACAGGTCGAGGATTAAATTCGTTTAATTTTGTACACGCTACGCTACCCCATAATTTTATTATATATTATTTATATTATTAATTATTTTTATAGTATTATTTATATTATATTATTTATTATATTTATATTTATTATAATATAATATTAATCCAATATCACGATAGTTTTCCCTCTATGCTTTGAGAAACTAATCTTAACTTGCCTGTATTTTAATTCTGAATAAGTAAATTGAAATATATAAATATACTTAATTTAGTTCAATCGCAGGCATCCCTTCATGTAAAGAATAGTGCATATTGTTGCATGGTCACGGTTGATATTCACTATCTGGGCTAATGTGGAAAGCGAAGAAAAATTATATTTTTTTATTATATATTTTATTAATTTAACTATATTATATTATTATATCTATTATTTTATCTGATCTCCTTGCCCAACTGATATGGGTCTTAGCAGGATAGGCAATAGGATTTTGATACAGCTACACCAGTCATAGTGTATTATAATATTTATCTTTGAAATTATTATATAATTATAATTTTATAAAATTTCTAATTTTTATCCTTTATTAACTATTTAAATCTAAGTTTTTTAAAAAAATTTTATTGAAACTTTTTTTAAATTTGAGATAATAATATAAATATATCAAAATATAAATATTTATACTATTATTATTAGAATGTTATCATTTATTATTGATATATTATATATTAATAATTTTATCTGTAATTCTCTCTTCTCCCGTTTTGTGGTGAGAGAGTTTATTACTATATATCTAATAATTTTTTTATATATTATTCTTATATTAAATGAGCTTATTATTTATTTTTGTTTTTTTATTCTAATTTATTATTGCCTAAATAAATAGGTACCATTTAATTTAGGTTTTAAACTTTGAATTGTACTTATGGATGGCATTATCTATATTTATATCTATATTATTAATATAATATTTTTTATTATACTATTAAATTAATATATATACTATGGTGGGTACTGATGGTGGTAGGAGAGTAATATTAGCTTTGTAGCCTTGATTTATGCTTCAGCCCTTCCGTTATATGGCAGGGCAACATTAATATATTATAATTTATTATATAATTATTATATATATATTTTTTTTTTATTTATATATATAAATTTTTCTATCTTCACGGTATCTTCAGATGCCCTGTAATCAATCCCCCTTTTGTTTCCATGCCGCAACCAGGGTGTAGAGCATGAATTAAATGTAGTTAATTTATTATTCATTTTTCATTTTTATTTAATTAAATACCTAACCATATTATTATTTAGACCAACAGTTAGAATTTCTACTTTGTTTTATTTGAATTATATTACTATATTATTTAAATATATATTTATTATATTTATATTTATTATGTATTTATATTTGTATATTGGTAAGTTGTAGAATTATATTACAAATATTTATAACTAGAGCAGTATATCATTATTGCGGTTAAATGAATAACCTTCTAGAGAAGGTATAAATATTACTTTTATTTATTATAGTATTATTTTATATATTATTTTTTTATATATTCTTAAGTAAATTAATATTATTATATCTTTTTTTTCTCTCTTAAAGTTTTTACCTGAATTCGAGCATCTCGGCCGTGGTTAGCAGCATGCTGTTTGCTTGAGGCTGCTCCACCCACACAATTTCGCAATTGGAATCTTTCAATTGTTATTTTTTTTTATTTTTTCATTTTATAACTTTTTTTTCCAAATAATATTGTTCAATTTAATTTTGGTTTTATTATCCTCGAAGGTTATGTACCTTTTGTATTGATTATCAGGTTTAGAGCTTGCCTTCTTTCTGGCATATTCGCCCCTCAACGTTATGGAACCAAGACAGTAGATATCATTATATATATATATATTATATTATTTTATTATATTTTATTTTTTACTATTATCTATATAATTTGTTTCTTCTCACATGCTTCCTCTTTGATGCTTGAAAAAGCATTTCGATGATTCCATATTTTTATATGTTTCTGACTTTTTTTTTATTTATTTATTATTGAAAGAGAGTTGGTTTTTTGATCTTATTTGCACTTGTAAGCAGGAGAGGGAGATTGGTTTCTTTAGTTGCTTGAGTTGTATATGGAGAGGATTTTATTTAATTGGGCCTAATTAAAAAA
>JABUQX010076101.1:0-5000 GCA_015478945.1 Trachelipus rathkii
CTCTGTTTCCTGCTGAATTTAATCTCCCCCAACTTCAAAGTCTGCGTCTTTGTTCATCTGCGTACTTACTTTACGTTGTGCACTTCTGAAGCGCTGCAACACACCCCTCCTGCAATAGGGTCTGCCCCGTACGTGGTTTGACAACTCGTAAAAAAAAAAGGAAAAAAAAACTATATGTTGCTCGCGCGCGAGCCAGATGAAAGTTGGAGCGAGAGCTCAGAGAGAGGCTCTGATATTGAATTACCACTCTGGGGCATTTCTATCTGTTCATATACTAACAAATACTTTCTACATGAAAAATCAATTTTAACTACAAGATAAAATAATTTGGAAATCTCACAACAAAATCTCCGTCATTTAAACAAAAAACAACATTACACAAAATCGACTTCTGGACAACTTCACAAATAACACAATAACACATTAACTAAAATTTATCCATTTCTGATTTTTCCTCGGATCTTAAGAGCAAATTTCCTTTATTATATCCACTACGGAAGATATTTATATATTACTATTAGAATATATATATAAATATAAAATATAGAATTATATATATATATATATATATATATATATATATATATATATAATATATATACTATATATATATATAATATATAATCTAGTGGCACCTCAAGTAAGTAACTTTTTATCTATCCCTTCTGCTATCTCGTCTCTCTCTCTCCTCTCTCTCTCTCTCTCTTCCTTCTCATCTCTCATCCTCTCTCTCTCTCTCTCTCACTCTCTATCACTCTCTCTCTATCATCTATCATCTATCATCTATCTATCTCTTCCTCTCTCTTCTCTCGTCTCTCTATATATATATTATATAATATATATATAGTATAATAGTATATTAAATATATATAATATAATATATTATATATATATATTAATATATATATATTATTACTATATAATATATATATATTCATTATAATCGTATATATATATATATCAACTACGCTATATATAAAATATACTTTAAAGTTATTCCTGGTAATCCAGTTTTCCATGCTAAATACTTTCTTAAATGCTAACAACTTAATATATTTACAACATTTATAATCGATATAAAAACATCGCTAAATTTTTCATTTCATATCTTAAGTATTTTTATTATTTTTATTAATTAATTTTTTTGTTATTAAATATTATATTGTTTATTTTAAAATCAATTATAATTTTAATGTAGTAGTATTGAAACATATAAATTCCACATAACTTTAATAAACCAATTTTGAAACTCTAAAATTGAGACACGTTTCGATCCCGCCTTTGAGATTAGCCAAATGATGCGCCATACTAATGGGTTAAACAAGCGATTATTTAATAAAGGTTATTATTTTTATTTTTTCGTTTAATTTTGCATAATCTTTATATTTATTATGTACACAAATTTCAAACAAAAACTAAGAATCTTTTATATGTAACATTATGAAAGTTGCAAGAGAAGATCGTTTCTATAATGTTAAACTCGTGCTGATCACGAGCAGACGAGTGCATGCAGTCGCCCTCTATATATATATATAATTATATATATATATATATAAATATATGTATATATTATACCTATACATATATATAAAATTATAATATAATATATAATAATATATATATATATATATTATAATATATATATATTAAGTATTTATTTATATATATTAAATAATATAAGAGTATCTTGTTCGTCTGAACTTTCAACTAAATGGTAGCTACTATATATATACTATACTCATCTATATACTATTATATATCATATATTATATATATATATATATAGTATATGTATAAATTATATATATAATTATATGATATATATATATAATTATATATATATAATTATAAAGTATATATATATATATTACATATATATAATATATATATGAGGACTCTTCGATGGTTTTAGGCGACGAGACTAGCAACCAGTCTTTCCTTTTGCTTGCCATCAACTCTTGAACCAGCGTTGTTATCTTATCGCCTAGAAGCAAGTCCTCTGAGAGAGCAATAGGAACGGCGAGTTTATGAGGAGCCATAATGAAATGCTAGTTCTACTGAAAGGACGAAAACCCTACCTGAAGAGGTTTAAATCTCGCGGAGCTCTTATCAAACCGTTGGCGAGGAATGGCTTTCTGGATGTTCTAGGATCTGTGTGCTTGGCCAGAAGGAGGAATGAATACGCCTGACCAGTGAACAGGCGCAAATCCTTCCTGGAGTTGTTTGATAGATGTATAGCATCTATATATACATTAGACTCATATAATTAATATATATTACTATAATATATATTATAATATAAAGTAGGGGTATCAATAAGATATATATATATATACTATACGATACTATATATATAGATTACCTATACTATATCCATATACTATATATATTACTGCTTCAACAGACACAACACTCTATCATATTTCTTTTCCGAAAACCAAATTATTTTGCCTAGTTCAAACTTGTGCTTTTTGTTACACAATGGTCCCCCTTTTAATCTTTTTTTTTTTTTTTCATTCCTTTATTTCTTTATTAAATCACATGCACTGATTATAAATAACATTATAATATTAATTAAATGTTTTACTATAAAATTATTTATAAGATAATTAACAAATAATATCAGAACTAATGATAATTATAATGATAATGATTATTAGAAATAATATATACATAAAACATCAATTGTTATTAAAATAATTATTATAATGGCGGTGAACTTAAATATCTTAGGATAAAATCTGTAAATTATTGAAAATTAATAAGACAGAGAGTGTTGTAGAACAATTCAAGTAAATCAAATGTGGTACCAACTCCACCGCGGAGGTGACACCAGTTGAAGTATCTTCGAAAAAGTTGTAAGAGTGAATCGAATAAATTAAAAAAATTGAAAATTGAAATCGAAAGAATGACTACAGACAGAAAAACACCCAAAAACGACGTTTTAGAGGGCAGAAAAAGCTGCAGTTTAGTCTTTATAGTGTCAAAATCGGCTGAAAATTCCGAATTTTATGTCATTTTGGGGGGGTGAAAATAGTTGCACCCCATCCCCAATATTGGATCCTGCCTTATATAAGAAGTTGCTCTTGAATTCTTTAGATTCAACTATAGTGTTGTTGTTTATTCCCCTGATTGCCCAGTGCATTTTATAACCGAGCATTGATGCTCATGGAGTCAAATGCTTTATCATAATCTATGAATGCAATGCAAAGGGGCAATTGAGATTCATTGCATCTTTCTATAAATTATTGAACTACTTGTACATGGTGTTCGTACTATACCCATTACAAAAGCCAGCCTGTTTGTGTGGTATTTATTTTTGTGAAAATCTTGGTTATTCTGATGATGTGCGTGTTTTTAAGACGTGATTGTTCCTTTTTTGAAAATTAGTATTGCATTTGCGTTTATCCAGGCATTAGGAACATTTTTGAAAATAGTGTAAATAGTGTAAATAGTTTGGCAAAGGTTTCAATCATGGTCTCCCCATCCTCTTTAATAATGTCTATTGTTATGCCATCGCCACACGTAGCCTTTCCTTTCTTCGTACAATTTATCGCAATTTGAACTTCCCAAACAGAAATGTCTGCAATGTCTTCGACATTTCCATTGTAACTAGGGTCATTTCCCCTCTACCTTTGCAAAATTCTGTAAAGCTCTTACACTCTTTCTATTATACGTTCTCTATTTATTATTTTAATCCCATTTTTATCATTGAGTGCTGTCATTTGTTGTTTTCCTAGTTCAGTGCATTATTTCGCCTATTTTAGAGATTTATTGTTTTCAAAAGCAGTTTGAACTACTCTATTGTTGTAATTTTTTATGTCTCCCCTAAGATTCCTATTTATAAGTTTATTTAGTTCTGCCGCATTTATTCTTTCTCTAACATTGATGCTATGCTTCATCTTACCTCTTTGTGCTATTAAATCTTTAATAGCTTGAGTTATACGTCCATTGTTAACCTTTTTGCCTTTACTTCCTGTCTACATTCCACTTCTTTACTTATTTTCTCATTATTTATGTCATCCAAACTTCCATTTTCTAAAAGATCATGTAGATTGTAGAGTATCAAGTTAATTATTTAATTTAAGTCAAAAAATTTCCCGGTTTTCGGATGTAATTTTGAATGCGGAAATAGATGATTTCTTTTGAACCCAAAATTTCTCTGTGCTGTTTGATGTTTATTTGGATCTTGCTTCTTACCATTTTGTGATCGCTCCCTGTATTTGGTCTATATAGAACAGACGTGTATTGAAAGATAGATTTATTGTTAGTTATTATGAAGTCTATTTTAATTTCTGTTTCTCCTTAAGACCAAGTCCATTTTCTATTTACACTTTTATTGAAGAATGAGTTCGTTATATATATAATTTTAAGCTTTCAGGAAATTCAATTAGACGATCACCTCTCTCGTGCCTCTCTCCTACACCATATTTACCACTTCTTTATCATTTTGTTTATGTTTCCCAATTTTATCATTAAAATCACCCATAATTATTTTAAAATGGTGATTTTCTTGAATATGAACATTTGTAAGTAATACATAAAAGTCATCAACCTACTCATCAGAATAGTTGGTATCTGGTGCTTAAGCTTGGATTATTTGTATTGCGTACATTTCTGAAAGCCTGAGTACTAATTTTATTATCCTTTCTGAGATATCCTCTATTAAAACAATATATTTTTCTTGCGAATTAAGAATCCCACCCCTCTATAGTGTAGGTTTTCATTTGCAATGTATGAAAAAGTGTGACCATTTTTAATTTGAATGTAACCTCTTCAGTACGTCTAGCCTCTTATAATCCAACAATATTTTATTTGATCTTTTCAATCTATTCTAACAGTTCACTAAGTTTGAAGTCTTGATTCAACATTCTATAATTATAAGTAATTATATTCTACAACAGAGGACAGGGAGATTAGTATAATATATATATATAATATATATATATTATATAATATATTATATATATTATTAGTATTATATATTATATATGTATTAT
>JABUQX010076101.1:10000-16237 GCA_015478945.1 Trachelipus rathkii
CTCATTCTTCTAAATAAACGTAGATAAAAAATAGACTTGGTCTCAAGAAGCGAAATAGACTTCATAATAACTAACAATAAATCTATCTTTCAAGGCATATCTGTTCCCTATAAACCAAATACAGGGAGCGATCACAAAATGGTAAGAAGCAAGATCAAAATCAACATCAAACAACACAGAGCAATTTTGGTTCAAAAGAAATCATCTATTTGCACGTTCGAAATTACATCCGAAAACCGGGAAAATTTTCGACTTAAATTAAATAATAATGGAAGTTTGGATGACATAAATAATGAGATAATAAATAAGGTAGTGGAATGTACAAAAGAGGCAGGAAGTAAAAGAAAAAAAGGTAAACAGTGGACGTATATCTCAAGCTACTAAAGATTTAATAGAACAAAGAAGAAAGATGAAGCATAGCAGCAATGTTAGAGAAAGAATAAATGCGACAGAACTAAATAAACTTATAAACAGGAATCTTAGGGAAGACAAGAAATTACAACAATAGAGTAGTTCAAACTGCTATTGAAAACAATAAATCTCTAAAATAGGCGAAACAATGCACTGCACTAGGAAAACAACAAATGACAGCACTCAATGATAAAAATGGAATTAAAATAATAAATAGAGAACGTATAATAGAAAGAGTGGAAGAATTTTACACAGAACTTTACAAAAGTAGAGGGGAGATGCCCCTTAGTTACAATGGAAATTTTGAAGAAATTCCAGACATTTCTGTTTGGGAAGTTCAAAAGGCAAAAATTGTATGAAGAAAGAAAAAGTTCCGGGTGGCGACGGCATAACAATAGACATTAATAAAGAGGGGGGGACCATGATTGAAACCCTAGCCAAACTATTCACACTATGTTTAAGAGTTAAAAATGTTCCCAATGACTGGACGAACGAGAAAGTTAAAGTCTTTTCAAAAAAGGAGCAGACAATCACAAACATTATAACCAATAGAATAACAGCACAATTGGATTACAACCAACCACACGAACAGGCTGGCTTCCGTAGTGGGCATTGTACGAACGACCATCTACACGTAGTTCAATAACTTATAGAAAGAAGCAATAAATATCAGTTACTACTTGCATTCATAGATTATGAAGAGGCATTTGACTATGTGAGCATAAGCTCGGTTATAAATGCACTGGGTAATCAGCGAATAAACAACAACTATATTGAAATTCTAAAGAATAATTTGAGAGCAGCTTCTCCTTTTGCTCACAAATAGATTCACAAAAAAATTGAGAGAGGAGTTAGACAAGGCGAACGATCTCTTTAAAAAACAGATTCAGACTGCGGTATTGGAGGAGATGATTTAGAACATTAGAATCGGGATCAACAGGGAATAAATGTAAATGATTAAATATGTGAGTCATCTTAGGTTGCGGATAACAGTATTGTTTACTCCACATCCCCTGGAACTAAAAATCAATGTTGAAAATTTAAGCATATTGAGTGAAAGATTTGGACTGAAATGAATGTATCATAAAACTAAAGTAAAGTTTAATAAGTTTGTAAATCACAAACCCATAAAAATCGGAAATACATTAAAACACTGGAAAAAAGGGGAGAAATATGTGTATTTAGGACAGATAATATCTTCAAATGGGGCTAATAGATGAAATTAAAAGAAGATTAAAACTTGGATGGGTGGCAATAGGAAGATTAAGCTTAATTTTCAGGAGAAAAATGCCTCTATGTTTAAAAATAATAATATATAATAAGTGGGCTCTTTCTGTCATAGCATACGGAAGCGAAACATTCCTTCCAGAAGAGCTTCCTATTTACTCCCTTGTAAGTTCCCATTCATCTTCCTTCCAAACTGTTCATTTACCTCATTTTTCCTCCCTACGTTGCAACTTTTTAGTCTTCCTTTTTTTCCTCCTTATATAATTCCAAATACCTTTCGTTTGAGACCACACCATTGGCTTTTAGTACATTCAACCACGTTTCTTTTTAATTTTAACCGCATGCATCACCTCTTCATTCCACCACTCACTGTTAACATTCTTACTTCCTACTTTAGCACATCCACTTTTCGTGCACAACTAAAAAACGCTCCCTCCATTTGCGTCCAGATTTGCTCAGTTTCAACTTATAACTTGATTATTATCAAGCGTTCTTAAATACTTTCCCTTATTACCTTGATCACTTAACTTCTCACTCTTAATTCTTCCCACTTCTTCCTTACACCTTACCACCTTCCTCTCCATTCAAGGCTCCCACTAACCTAATCTTAATTTAAACAACATAATAATCTGATAATCCCATCCCTAACCCCCTCACAGATTTAACATCCAGCACATACTTTAACATCTCCTTCTTCAACAACGCAAAATCAATCATACTTTTCACTCCGACACATTCTCTACCTACACCAACTCTAGTATACTTATGAATACTCTTGTGTTTAAAGAAGTATTACTTACACTTACATACCTCTCTCCTCACAGAAATCAATCACCTTCCTCATTTTCTCCCGTCACCTCAACCACCGTTATACATTTTTTTTTATCAACCTATCCAACATTTAGGTCGCCCAACACAGTCAATCTAAAGCTCCTACTCACCCCATCCAAATCATCATTCAGATTATCCCAGAAAATCGCCCTATCTTCAACATCACCCTCAGAACTACCATATCTCACAACCACACATGCTTGGACCTTTTTCAAGCTAAATTTTAACACAAATTCTAGTATTCACACAAACAAAATCTCTATAGCCTGTGCCATAATGTCCACTCATCAAAATCGAATTTCTTCTTCTCTACTCCAGCACATACACATTTACACCACCTCACTCAATACACACTTTTTTATTGATTTTGCATCACTAAAAACGAGCAAAGAAATTTACCATTACTGAATGCTTCCACAATCTCACCTTCTTGCTATCATCATTTATTCCTCTACATTCATGTACCTATAAAAGAAACGGCTTCTAAATGTCCCACTGATGACAGCTAATATATGTATTATATGTTACATAGGTAGAAATAGAGAATAGAGACATATACATCTATATATTAGATTATTTTGATGATAAAGACGTGTTTGTGGTAGTGTGTGTGTGTGTGTGTATGTGGGGATCAAATATTTTTATTTGTTTGTAAAATATTCCATAGACATGAACTACAACGACATTTTTTATATTAATATATAATTAATAACCAATTCAAACAATTACGATTTCCAAAATTTTATTTGTATTCTTATGCAATTTTTAATAAAATATCAATAGATCAATCTAACTCAAAGATTTTTCTTAAAATTCCAATAAAACCCAAATAAGAAAAAGTTCGCTCAAATATGGAAGCCGAAGCCGATAAGAAAGCCGAAAAAAAAAATCCAATCAGGAAAATCCTAGAAGAGAACGAAGACGAACTACATTAACTACCTTTGAAGTGGAGGAACAGTGCAAAGATAGCTAAACAAGAACAATAATAAAATAATTCTTTTTTACTGAACAATATATTTTAGCGTTATTTTAAAATATTACCGTTTCAATTGCATAAAAAATAAAAATATGGTAAATATATCAAAACAAAACTTAAAAACGGAAAATTTAATTGGCATTTCTGTAATACAAATATTAAGAGCTTATTTAAAAATAGTTTTTCCCTTTAAATCGTCGAACTGCTGTAAAATATATATAAATAATTATATATATAATAAATAATATATATACTATAATATTATATTATATATTATATATATATATATATATATAATATATATATATATATGTATATATTATATATATATATATATATATCGTCGCTTGAAAGGAAGACAATTTACAAAAAAAAATCCTGCTGATCGACGATTTAAAAGATAAATATATTTTAAAAATAATCAACACTTTTTTTTTAAATACCTTTCTTAAACATGCCAGTTGAAATTTCTGTTTGCAAGTTTTGTTTTTCCATATTTAGCTTATTCTTATTTATTATACAATTGAAACTGTAATATTTTATAATTCGCTAAAATTGGCTGTTCAGTAAAAAAAAATTTTTATTTTTTCCTTTTTCATAGTTGATTTAAAGCAGCAAAGCTTCTTTGGAAAGCCGAGATACATATATCATTCAATTCAGCGGAAAACATAACGTGTTTTGGGCTGTGAATCGTTACAAGAACATTAGTGGGAAGTTCTCTGTAATGTAATCGGCAAGGTTACCCGAATAGTGCATTCAAGTCGTTTCCAAATATATATAGTTAATATTAATATAATATATATATAATATAATATATATATATTTTATTAATATATATATATATATATATATATTATATATATATTATATATATATATTACACCTATACACATAACAACATATATATATTATATATATATATATATATATAATATATATATATATTATATATATATATATATATGTATAGTAGTTATATATATATATATATAATATATATAGTATATTATTTATTATTATTATTGCACATCACTTTTGTCCCGCCTTGAGCGGGGTAGTGGGTGCGTAAGCCTCCCTCATTCTATCACACCCCTCATCTCGCCCTCACCCACTTCCTCCACCCCCTCTATCTCTCGCCAACACCCTACCTCTTCCTCCCCATCTCCCTCCTCCAACATCTCCTTTATTCCATCCATCCCCCTCCTTCTTGCCCCCTTTCTCTCCTTCCTATCCCCTCCGCCTCCAAAACTCTCTAACCACTCTCTGCTCCTCCATTCTCACTAAATGCCCATACCATCTTAACATTCCCTTCTCGCTCTTCCCACCAGACCATCCCTCCAATCACATCTCTCCCTCAACACCCTATTCCTAATCCTCTCCTTTCTGCTAACCCCAAACCGCTCTCATCCCCTTCATCTCAAATACTTCCAACCTCTTCCTGGACCTAGCATTCAACCCCACGTTTCACACCCATAACAACACCGCTGGTACACAGATTTTCAAACATACTTATTCTTACTTTCCGTGATAGATCCAACCTTTCCATAATTTTCTTCAGACATGAAAGCCCTCATTCTTCACCTATTCTATGTTTCTATCTCCTCCCTTCATCCCTCCCCTTAACCAACTCCATCCCTAATATCTAGTTTTTGTACTTTCCCTTCCATACTTCTACCCCCTACTCTAACCTCTAACCCCTCCCCTCCTCACTTTCCTCCTCCTCAAACACTAACACTTTACACTCTTACCTGGATTTATCTTAAGACCTTTTTGTCCACACACTCTCTCAAACTCCCTCACCAAATACTTCAGCCCTTCCGTTCTTCGCCACTAGGGCAGTATCATCCGCAAACAGTATCATGTTCACTTTCCTTCTATCATTCCCATTCATCAATTCCACATCAGATCAACACACAAGAAATATTTGCAAAATACCAAATAATCACCCACAATAGTAGACACATTATCAGACGATAAACTAGTGATAAAGCATACATACAAGAAAAGTCAACATAAATATTAAGCCCCTCCCCTCCCTCACCAATTCTCTGGCAAACACTCCCATAAACAAATTGAATAGCCACGGCGACATTACACACCCCTGCTCATCCACACACCGTCCCAACATCTCACTACTCCCTCCTCAAATCACTCTCACAACACATTCTAAGCTATTCCTATAAAATCAGCCCTAATACTTCCTATTACCCCCCACCCCCCACTCCATTTTCCTCCAACACCCTCTCAACAGTTCACCCCTCTTCACTTTATCATATGCTTTCTCTAAATCTAAAAAAAAACACCCATACACTTTTCCCTTTCCTCTCTAAACTTTTCTCCACAAGCATCTTTAGTGTGAACACTTGGTCCACACACACCCTCTTCCCTCCCAAAATCCTCCTTGTTCTTCCCCATTCTCCCCTCCGTTAACCTCTCACTCTCTCAATCAGTATTCTTCCGTACACTTTCCCCCCACACTTAAAAGACATATACCTCTATAATTTCCACACTTCATCCTATCCCCTTTCCCCTTATACAGGGGAACCAAACAATCACTTCCAATCCTGTGGTACCTCACCACTCCTCCACATATGTTATATAACCTATGCAGCCATTCCTCCACCCCTATACCTCCCTTCTGCAACTATTTCCATTCTCACACCTATCCAGACTGCGGACTTCCCTTTTTTTCCTTTTAATTCCAACGCCCTAAAATTTCCTCCATTTGTTTTCATCCTCCCCCTCCTCCCACTTCGTTCCATTCCTCACTCCTGTGCATTCTCCGCCTAACC
>JABUQX010076102.1:0-2500 GCA_015478945.1 Trachelipus rathkii
AATTTTACTAAGCCATTTAAAAATCCAGGCAGTGATTCTTAAGACTTTTCTATAACAGGAATATTTACTTATATCTAAAATACTGCTACATGTACCTTCTAATCTATTTACATTTACCATTAATAGAGGTAAAGACTCTTGTGGCACAACTCAACATAGGATACTGGGGCCAATTGTCTAAATCATTGGTTATCCAAACAGGACCATGATACCACAGAGCAAAAATTTCTTTAAACTTTTTCAAAGTTAAACCCCTAGTTAAAAAATCACCAGGATTTTCTGCTGTATTTACATACTTATAATAAACATTTACTTTGTACTTGTTACTGATGGAAGTAATTAAGCCATCCATTTCATTTATTCTATTTTTTAAAAACTTAGATTTTACTTTGGTTTGTCTGGTTAGTAACCAGCTCAAAACTACTTGTGAATCCACAGCAATATTAATGAATTCAAAATATATATTACTGTATGCTTCCAAAATATTGGGTAAGCATTTCAAGGCCAAAATAACCCCCATCAGCTCCAGGGAAGGGATACTTAACTCCCTAGGCCTATTGGCAGGAGCTACCTTGGCTTTAGCAAATATAAAGGAGCTTTTATTATCATTATCCACTCCATAACATACAAAACCATAAACACTTTCAGAACTGTCACAAAAAAGATGCAAGCCATACTTATTCCCTTCAGAAAGAGCCCTCCTAGGTATTGCAATCGTATCCAGATGTTCACAGTTATTGCGTAGTTTATACCACTCTTTCAGTATCTCTTCAGGCACTCTTTCATCCCAAGCCAAATTTTGCTGCCACACTTGTCTCATCAACAATTTACCCCTAACCAAAATAGGAAGAGCAAAGTTAAGAGGATCGAAAAGCTTGGAAATCTCAGACAACAATTGACGCTTGGTCGAAATACTCTCCAGATATTCTACTTTATTAATATGCATACAGTCAGTCACCACATTGAAACTATATCCCAAGATCTTTTCACAACAACTAGAATGCTCTACAAAGGAGTTTTCTTCCTTGAACTTAACACGCAAAGCATCCGAGTTGCTATTCCAAGATCTCAAGATAAAACCTCCCTCTTCCATTCGTTTCTTACATTGATGATATATACCTACTATTTCACTTTCTTCTTGCATGCTTGTAAATATTAAATTATCCACATAGAAGCCTGAGGATAATATTTCAGTACATCTATCATGTGGATACTTAGAAGCATGATATTTCATTATATAATGCAGTATAAATGGGGAAGATGTAAACCCAAATATTAATGTAAGGTACCTATAAGCTTCTAGTTTCCCATTGTTAAACCACAAGAAGGTGAACCTATTCATATCTACTTCATCTTTTAACCTAATCATCAAAAACGCCTGTTTTACATCACTCATCACAACAGTACGATTTGTTCTGAACACAAGTAGTAGCTTTAAAAGTGAATTCATAAGGTCATAACCACTGTAAGCTGCTTCATTTAAAGATGGAAGAGTTTTATTACTTTTAAGTGAACAATTAAAAACTGGTCTTATTTTAGTGGTTACTTGTTCCGATTGCCTTATTATAGGGCGATGAGGAATGAATTTATATTTACAAATATCTGAAGAATCATTAAAATTTATATTTACTTTTTCAATTATTTTATCATTCAGTTGACTTTCAAAGACTTTATTGTATTCATTTATTAAATTATTTTGAGTTAATTTTCAAACACTCTATTAGCTATATTTAAAGATATTTTAAAATTATTAGGAACTAATTCTATTTTGTCTTCATACCAAGGAAGACTTACATGATAATGGTTGTCTTTGAAAATCATATTCTGATTAAATAATTGAACTTGACATTTATCTACAGTGTTCAGAATTTCCTCGTTCTGCTTGATGCCCAATGATTCCAGGCTAAACAGATTTTCCAAACCATTGTCAATATCAGAATCCAAAAACTGTTCAATGGGATTGAAATAACTTTTGGATGGTTCTAATACAAAATACACTTGTGTATTTAGCCTACTGTTATTACATTCAGAATCATTTATATGAATTATAGCATTATTTGCTTCAACTTTTGACTGAGTTATGAAATTATTAACTTTTTTACTTTTTCTGGCTTCAACCAAACGCACAATTTGTTCTCTACTTAAAAAATTATAAATATTACCTATTGGAATTAATTTATTATTGCCAATATGTAAACAATGACCACTTGCAAAAGTACATCTAGAATTTCTATCTATAAGTCTATAATTTCTATACCAAGTAAAACATCTACTTTAATATGACTATTTACAGGAGAATTATTAAAATTATTGTCAGCAAAATTTAAACCATTAAGTTTCATATTTTTAATAACATCAGGAATGCCATCTACTTTATAATTTATATTTAATTCATCATCTATAAGAAAAGGAATGAAAACTATTCTTTTAAATACTCTTACACCAATTAATGTTTGATGAAACCTTTTAATTTTAGAACCAATGAAAGTTTGCACCTCAT
>JABUQX010076102.1:20000-23421 GCA_015478945.1 Trachelipus rathkii
TTATAATATGCCGATTCTATGTAATATCATAACAAAACATATCATAACCTGAATTAGAGGAATAAACCGCCACCTAACCTATATGGATCGATGATCAGTAAATTTTAACCTAACTATATGGATCGATGATCTCATAAAATTTAACCTACTATATGGATCGAAAATGCAGGTGAATTTCCACCTAACCTACATGGATATAATTTGCCGTAACAGATTTTCTCTTGTTTCGGACCAAGATTTTTGCACTACAGAAAATATTCGAGACACCTGGCTTCTGTCTCGGCGTTGGCAAACTACAACGCGGTGAAGTAACGAATATTATTAAATAATGTGCTTCTTTAAATATAAAAATTTTTGAATTCCAGCTCTCAGCACTCAAACTTATTGTATATTATCATATAATAACAATATATGAAAAAAAAGAGTTTAAAAAAAACATATTTATTTATACTGAAAATGAAACTCATAAGGGATATATATATATATATATATAATTATATATATAATATTAAATAATATATATAATTTTATATATATATATATATATATAATAGTTTGTGAAAATTTCAGTTCCACGTGTGAAGACCGCTTTTATTATATAGTATAAGGTAGGGCAGGAGGGGTGATTAGGTATGACTAGTAATATATATATATATAATTATATATATATATATAATATAATATAGTTTGTAATATATATTTAAAGTTGGCCTTCCATAAAAAAATTAAAAATGTTTCTATTGTTTTAATAGTATTATTAAATGGATGTCATGAAAGCTTATTATAGATATATATTATTATATATATATATAATATATAGATATATATAATATATGGTATACGAATATATATATAATATATATATTATATATATATATATATATTATATAATTATAATATATTATATATATATATTACTGGGTCACACAGTACTGGAGTATATTATTCAGGGGAGCGATCGGGTGACCTGGTTTGCAAGTTTGTGGAACACCACTATGGTACAAGCTGGCAGTGTACCATTTGTTATTTATTATTTTTTTATTCCTTAATTTTTTTGAATAGGATTAAATATTTAATAGATTAAATTGAATCTAATTATGATTAACACTCCAATGAAGCTGAATTTAATGTAAAAAAAAGTTTTACAGTTTTAATTAGTTTGCAAAAACTTGGCGCCACATGATCTATATATTAACGGGACGAGAGAAGTGTGTTTATTTAGCACAAATAGAGCGCGAGCGTCTTTTATAATGACATTTTTGTTTGCAAACAGGCAACTTTTTTTTCCTTTAAAGCTTGCGAATGGTGCTAGCTTTTGAAGTTTTTTTTTTGTCCATTGTTTATAACATAATTCAGTATGACAAAAGTGATAAAATTATTTATTTGTGTTGCCTTATTTAATTTAAAATTGTTGTTCAATTAATTATCGCTTGTAAAATTTGAAAACTGCCTAAATATAGGATGATTTGAAATATTTTAATTAGTGAATTTTTATTTGAAACGTGAATTATATTGAACAGGGCAGGATACAATATTTGACTCTGGCTGAGCCCAATTTTCACCCCCCCCCCTAAAAATGAACATAAAATTCTGAATTTTCAGCCGATTTTGACCCTATAAAACACAAACTGTAGCTTTTTTATTGCCCTCTAAAACGTTGTTTGCTGGTGTTTTTCTGTCTGTAGTCATTCTTTCAGAATTTTCAATTTTTCAAAATCCATATTTTTGACATTTTTCGCATCAACTTCCAGAATTTTTTTTAGAAATGACTTCAAACTTGAAATATGCATAGATAGGTCCATTACCTACAACAGTCAAGGAGGATTTTTCGATTTTTTGAGTTTTGTACTCAGCGTTGTCCAATTTCCACCCACATTTTTTTTTTTTTTTTTTGAAATGAAAAAATGAGATAATTTTTTTCCTGTTCGGGCGAGTGGGTGAAATTTTCAGGGCATATGTAATCGGAAGAGATGCACATTTGTTACTTAAATAATTTCTTTGTACATGCGATAGTTTTAGATTTGTTCTTGGAACAAATTTTCAAAAACAAATTTTTTGAATTTTTTTTCAAAATTTTCTTTTGAGTATACAAAATAATTATCTAAGTATAAAAGATGTATCTCGCCTGACTAACAGCTGTAAAATGTGATGTTGATCGGTTGAGTAGAAAAAAATATAATTATTAATTTTTAACTTTTCCAAAAATTTAAATGTTTGAAAAAAGTGAAACATTGGGATATTTTTTTTATACTTGTCTGATCAAAATCAAATTTCAGGGTTGGTATAGTTGTTGTTGTGAATTTTGGTTTTGTTGGGTGTTTGTTGGGTGTGTTCGGGCCGAGATGCATCATTTTACTTAGATAATTGTTTTGTATACTCAAAGAAAATTTTGAAAAATTTTCAAATTTTTTTTTTTGAATTATTGTTCTATGTTAGTTAGTACTTATTTCATAATTCTCTAGTGTGAGCAAAAGAAGAGTGAGTGCTAAATAAGTATATATCTGGCCGTCGACTTATTAAGTTAATTTGTCTCTAAAAATTTCAATTCACTTTCACGCGGAGTCATTATATATAAAGTGAGTTTCTTGTGTGGGGCAGATTTGTGCGATGTTCATATATAGTTGTCAAAAAAGGGTGGGTGTTGGGAAATTGTGGAACAACGCGTGAGTGCACGATAACTCAAAAAATCGAAAATCCCTTTGACATTGTGATGGTGTAATGAGGATTCGCTGATCTATGCAATATTCATGTTCGATTTAGCAGAATTTCCGAAACCAAATTCTGGAAGTTGATTACGAATTGATGAATGTCAAAACATGCGGGTTTTGGAAAACTGGAAAGAATGCACAGTCACAGAAAAACACCAGAAAAAACAACGTTTTAGAGGCAATAAAACTACAGTTTGGTGTTTATAGGGTCAAAAATCGGCTGAAAATACCGAATTTTATGTCCATTTTTTAGGGGGGGGTGAAAAATTGGGCTCAGCCCCGAGCCAAATATTGGATGCTGCCCTTCTGGAAAGAAAATTGAAAATTGTGGAAATAAGGCTTTTCTTAATATTCTTTGATCTTAATATATAATGGGAAAGTCGCATTAAAATTGGAAGGAATAAGAAGAAAACAGAAGAAAAATAAGGCCGGGGAGAAATAGGAGGAGATGTAAAATTACAAATGAAGTGTTTCACCATCTGTATAGAGGGGAAAAAAACATCTTGCAATCTTAAAGAGGATGATGGATGGATTCAAGTTTATTTGAAGCAATGAAAATGAAAAATAACATCTTGCATTAATAGAAACACAAATTTTTTTGGTTGAAATAATTACGAAATTAATAACTACAAAATTTTAAACTTTAAATGGTGTGAAGCTCCAAAATGATAAATTAGTTCTTTTGGAAAACAGTTTCTTTATTTTCGATCGAC
>JABUQX010076103.1:0-20000 GCA_015478945.1 Trachelipus rathkii
ACAGTGTAATTAGTAGTAGTGTAGTGTGTGTAGTGTAGTGTGTAGTAGTGGTGATTAGTCATGGGATGTTGTGTGTGTGTGTGTGTGTGTGTATGGTGTGTTAGGTTATATTTGATATCAATCCTCCATTAATACATAATAATATTAGGTTGATATAATAATTAATGGGATCAATTAAGTCAAATAAATAATAATAGATAATAATAACAAAAAGAATGAATTGATGTATAAACTATTTATGAAGCATATGAGTGCGTGTGTTGATTGTGTGATGTATGTGAAATGACACATGATTAGGAGTGATTGTGCTTATAGTCCGTTTATGCTTGTACTGCGGGTAGAGTATACATGTTAGAAACTTAATTGGCACATAAGATCCTTAGGTGTGTCGTGTGTGTGTGTGGTTGTGGTGTGTGTGTGTATGCGTGAGTATTTGTAGGCTATTTTCCTCGATCAAGCTAGAGCACATCGATCTTGAACAAGAAAAGAGACTACAGAAAGGCTAAGCCAAAAAACATTCAAAGTTATTGACAGACATGATCCAATACATACACACAGGCATTAGACACAATGTTATAGTTACAACAATAACTATTAACATTTGTCACAATTAACTATACATTAGGCAGATCAGATCAGTTCTGCAAACAACACTGTACCAATGCATACGTTAGTGCAACATACACACTCATTCATACATTGTTATCAACTATACTAAAATACATACAATTGAATAGTATGATGATATATTATTAATATATCACAGCATACAACAACAACAATACGTAACTATTATACCTAAATAATTAATTCACATAATATAATATAAGATCAACTAATACAAACATATATATATAAATAACTATTATTAATAATCAAAATCATAATAAAGAAAACTAAAAAACCAACACCATATATATACATATAGTTACATATATATAATAATAGATAAATTTTTAATTAATTTTGTTATATGTCTTTATAATATTAATACACTAAAGTAAATAGAATAACTTAGATATCAATAATATTATAATTAGATTACAAATAATGATAAATATATCATTTATAGCAGATAATGTAAAGTATATAAGCACTTCTTAAATCCTCACTGAATGGTTACTTCCACTATAGTTGAATGTTGCTAGAAAATGCGTTCATGGCCTATGAGAGTTGGAAATAGTTATAGATAGAATATGACGATAAGCGGGACAGAGAAAAGCTCACCTTACACCCCTCTAATTAATACTCATTAAGTGGAGAGGAGCTCGTTCGAAATCCATATAAAAAAATTACCAGGTATATGAACTTCAAGACTGACGGACGCCTCACTGTAGGGTTCATCCCTGGCGGCTATCAACAATCAGCAAGCCGGCCATACTCACTCTCTATTTAATCTGCTACACATTCTTCACGCCTCATGCCAAATCTCACATTCCTTCACTTCAGTACTCTCTTTATTAATCACTGACTCAAATCAACATAGTTTATCACTTACCTGGCCCTCAAGACTGTGCACTCATGGATTCAATCAATCAACACATTAAATACATATACACAAATCACCTTAACGATTACGCTATAAAACCAGATATATACAGAGGAACTATATAATCATCTATAATTTGCGCGTAGATATATAGATTGGTTATTTTTTACTATTCGTTAAGAAGAGAAATTTGTTAATCTAAACAGTATCTTTGTGATTAAGAATGTTTAGGTTACTGTTGTGCTTTTATGTCCTCTAGTTTCACAGTGTTGCGATATGTTACTTTATGAGTGAAATTTGTTAGTGTGTTAAGTTAAGGTTTAGTTATGTTAAGATTTAGTTGTTGAATATTACACACGATGAAATATGTGTAAAATTAACATTGATGGTTAGAGCTATGTTTGAAAAAGTGGTATTAGAATTAAGTTTTAGGTAGTGGTAGTACTATACTGTTATTAATAGGGATACTATTTGGAATAATATCGTTTACCAATTTATAATTAACTAACGTTTGGGTTGTAATTGTATGATTTTAACGAAGAAAATGTTTTAGTTAAATGAAAGATTATGCTAAGTAAAAACATAGAACAACAGTTACCTTTACGTAAAGCATAAAATAAAAAAGTGTTTAATGAAAACGATCTATATTATAATTTAGATATAAGATGCAGATATGTTCATTAGCTCAAATTACTCGTTGATGCTAGATAGTGGACAAATTTATGATTAGTGGGAATAGATAGCCTAGGGCTATGAAAAGATTTATTAGGTTTTGTAAATACAAGACTATATTCCAAACTGCTAAAATTGTCTATTGATATGCAGGAAAAGTGATTTTAGGCAGAGTTATCGTACGATATTACTAGTATTTATCTTGGTATTGTGGTACTTGCTAAGTTAGATTTAATTCATATCTAAGGTTGTTAGGTGTATGCTTTACATTAGTTGCTTCTTTAGCCTGCAGATTATGTTATAGTAGGAGCTATTTATGGGATGTGTAAAACTTTGATATCCAAGACTTTGTCTCACATTTCAGTAATTATTAGATTAAGTTAAAGATATAATTTATTATTATTTGTAAATATTTATTGGGATAAGACAAAATACACATTGAAATATTAAAAAAATGGTGAATAGGCTACTTTAGAGTAAATACTTTATCGTTGTTAAGTGATTATCTTTATGTTTGCTCTTAGATATCTATGTAAGGTATCTAGTTTCTGTTGTACATTATTATATAGTTTAGTATAGAAAAGCATAACCAAAGTTATTGAAAAAAATAAGACTAATTTTTGAATAATTGATGCATTTATAATTGAAACAGTAGAAAGACTGTAGTTTATGATATTTTATGCTAACGTCTATGCAAAATAACTAACCTAAATGTACTCGAAATCAAAGACAATAGGATACAGGTATGGAGGCAGTGTAATAAGAAATGCTTTTTACTATAAGATCTTATGATTTACATGATATAACTTAGGTAGAATATGTCATAAAAGTAAAATTTACGTAATATGAGGCAAAAATGAATTTAATTGGGTAAACAGAAATATTAAACAAATAAAATAAAAAATATAAAAAAAAATTAAAAATTATTATCTTTTAAGTAAAATCGAATAAATAGTAAAATTCATAAAATTTAAAAAAAAAAAAAAAAGTTAACAAACATATTTTAAAATAATAAATCAAAAATAAAAAGATGGTAAGTAGTACCAATCTTATTTAAATTTAATTATGAATATAATCAAAATTAAGAAAAATAAATAAATAAAAAGTTTAAAACAAAATATTAATAAATACTTTCACATATGACATAAAGTGCCCAGAGCTATTTCATTTTAATATCTTAACAATATATTATCGCTCTTCTATCATATCACTAAAAACTAACAAAATGAATAAAGCAAAATAAATTTATCAGAGAAGCTTAATTTCAATGCAATTTCATACAATCTCACTACAAGATGATATTCCCAAATTATCAATTTCTACTCTATCAATCAATAATCAATAGTTCATAGATGATACATCATTGATAAGGAATAGGAGGTGAATGAGTAGTTATTATACTGATTTTAACTGATTTACCACTAGACTTCTCAATGGTAATAATATAATGAGAGCAATAACTATGATAGTATCTCCTCTCAGTAATAATAAGTTATAACATAACATAGAATGTAAGTAACGATTGTATTGATGAGAGAGATAACACCCAAAATGTGTAAAGAAAACAAAAAAAATAAGCAAATTAAATAAAGAGTACAACTTTAGATATCTTATTAAATAATTATATAAAGAGAGTTCATAATAAAAATAGCACTCTCTTCAATCAAGTTACAGAGACATATTAGAGTTCGATTTTAAAATCTAGAATTCAAATCCATTAAATAACTAGACAATCTACTAGGCATGATATGGCAATGACGGATAAAATAATATATATAAATTACCTCTAGATTAATTAAATTCAGCAAACTTGTCATACGTATTTGACATATCTAACGAATCAATGACTTATCCTTATCTCTTCATATACTCACGTAATAACCTGATGATTCTTGCTAATACGATATAAAATTCATTTTACTAGTCTAATAATCACCATACTCAGATTTAAATACGACTACTCACAAAGAACACAAAAACCTCACACAGAAGTACAGTTAGAGCCATAAGTTTCCGTGGCTTGAGGCACGTTTAGTTAGCAAATCCTACACGAATAAGAACATAAGTACACAGTACGATCAACTATGAGCAAATTCAATGAGGACTACGACAATAGACTCAGGGATGGGTAACTACATGAAAGGTCACGTTGTAGTGCTAATGGACGGCAGCATGACTTCATCCATAAGAGAACCTCGGATAACCCGATAAACTACTTCTAATCTTTACATTCGAGAGCGTGATAAGGTCATTAATATAATTTCACAATTAGTAATAAGCTAACTTGAGAGAACTCAAACACAGCTTTACCATCTTCGACACTGACTACTACATAGAAAAAGGAGGAGAGAAGAGAGAAGATTAGAGAGTAGATAGAAGAAGAGAGAAGACAGAAAAAGATAGTATTAAACGAACAGTATAGAAACAGAATATGAAGAAAAATAACTTTATATGTCAATGACTTCAATATATCCAACATTAAAGGTTTTGAGAGAGAACGTACCTCAACCTAGTTCAACGTTACTTTGTGTTGTATACACCCATAAATAAAATATGATAATTGAAGTCATTATATATCAATAGAGTCTAAGATGACTATATTCAGAACATACTAAGGAAACGGATAGGAAGGGTATATGATACACGGGTAATCAAGTGTTTGAATGATTGATAGTATACTTTTATACAGCATTTATCATATAATAAATATATTCAAATTTATTTTAAACGTTTACAACATATAATAAAAAGAATAAATTTTTAGTAAGAAAACAAATATAATTTAACAGTATGCAATAGTTTAAAATACAATCTCATTTGCACATGTATGACTAACATATATATATATACAGTATAAACAAAAAAATAATAAAAAATCTTTTGTGAACGATACCAAATACTACTTACTAGAAAAAAAATGACCTGTCTCACAGCTCAATAGATCAATAGATCAATAGATCAATAGAATTATAATAGACTAAAGCGATCTAGGATAGGAGTAAGGAGGCATTTGACAATACTTAATCTGAAGTATATTAACAAATATATAAGAAATTTAATTAGAAAGCAAATATATAAGGTAATAATAATTTGAATTAAAATAGAAACAATTTATTAAATTATTATATAAATAAACATCTATAAAATAAAACTAAAATATAATTTAATAGTAGACTTTTAATAAAAATATTTCAATACTCAGACATAAATAAATAATATTACATTATATGTTTATATAGATAATATTATAAAAATCAATGCGATACGATGCTGTATAATTAACAAAATAATAAATATAATACTGCAGATTGATGATTTTAGCTATATAAAGTACTCATAAATAAACAATAGACGCGACATAAAACAATTGTATCAATAATAGTGGTAGCAATAGAAACATTAAGAAAACTATAAAGTACAGAAGATACCGGGGAGTAGAAGACACGGAACGGGAACCGTCAGACTAGTGAGGACTATCATCGAAGATGAGGAAGGAAATTCTATAGTTTTGATGCCAAGTATATCTTAAGTTGCTTGACATAAAAACAATGAAAATTTTTAGTAAAAACATATAGAATTTCAAACACAATCTAAACACAATATAAATAAGTTTTATATCTAACAGGAAAATTCTAAAAGAATACAAAAACAAAATAATAATATAAAAGTGTTTGTAGTGTTATGTTAGCAGCATAGCAAAAGATATGACCTGAGAAATCTAATTATTATTAATTAAACATGATCAAATAATTTGAGATAGAAAGGTAGAGGACAGAAGAGAATATGGATGCAGTTGATTTACTGATTTACTGATTTCTGCTTTATTTGAAATAGGAAAATTTTTTACCAATATTATAAACATCAATATAAATAAAATTTTTTATATAAAAAACAAAATATATTAAAGAAAATTAAAAAAACAAAATAAATAATTTATAGTAAATGAAAAATTTATATTTAAAGACTATGACAAGGAGAGATAGATCTAAAAGTTTTGTTTAATTTTACATAAATCATGACTTAGAAATCAATAGATCAATTAGATCAATAGATCACAATAGAATCAATAGGATCACAGAAGGGTGGGAGGGTATGGAATGGGCAGTGCATTGATGTACTGATTTAACTGACGTATTAATAAGTCTTTAATGTACTATTGGGAATACAAATTAGATGCAAAAATGTTTTTACAGATAATAATTAACATAAAAGTAAAATTATTTTTAGTAAAAAACAAAATATTAAATACATACTCGAACAACATAGCAGAGTCTATAAAATTTTATAGAATATATTGAACAAATCTTTAAAAGAAATGAGAACAAAATAAATAAGTAAAATTTCATAATGAAGTTAAGGTTATACAAAATACGACTGGAATCAATAGATCAATAGATCAATAGCCATGGATGGGTAGGAGGGTAAAGGGGGAGGGTAACGGATGGGCAGTATCATTACATGAGAGATTCATTCATTTATCTTGAATGCGAATTGCAACATTTTTAAAGATATAAACAAAAAAACACAATATTTTTAAGTAAAAACAAAAGACATGATACAATGAAGACAAAATAAATCCAATTTAATAGTAACAAACATAATGTTAAAGAAACAAAACAAAATAAATTGAAAGTTTTGGTTATGTTATATCAAAATATACTTGAATCTGAATAGATGAAGTAGATCAAATACTCAATATGATCAATAGATACCGAAGGGTGGGAGGGTGAAGGAGGCAGTATGATTACTAGGCAGCAAGCAAAATGTGATTCTCTTAAAGGTATGTAAGAAGTAGTAGCATAATGTGTTATTTGAAGATTATAAACATAAGAAGAAATAATTTTAGTAAAACCAAAATATTTAAACAAATAAAACAATAAATAAATTTTTGATTTTACTTGAATAAAAATAATGTTAAAGAAAACAACAAAAAGAATACAAGTTTTTGTGGTAATGTTATTATACAATATTGATACTTTGAATCAATAGATATTAGATTATTATAGCCACAATAGATTCATGTCCATTAATAGCAAAGATAGGATGGAGGGTATGGAGGGTAGAGTTCCAAGATTTATTATGATTTACTGATTTATCTGCTTTAAGGTATGTAAAATGAATAGTTTAAAGAAAATTAAATGTAATTATTATGTTTTATAGTAAAAACAAAATAATATAAAGTCAAACCTTTCAAAAATATAAATGTGAAAATATTTATATATAGTAAAAAAAACATTATATTCTATTTTTAAGAGTAAAAACAAAATAAATTTTAAAAGGTTTTTGTGTTATGTAACAAAATATGACTTTGAATGTTAATAGAGCAAATATAGATCAAGTAGTCAATAGATCAAGTAGAGCATAGTAGCCCAATAGATCAATAGATCACAGAAGGATGGAAGGAGGTATAGGAATAGGATGTTAATTGATTACTGATATTAACTGATGTACTAGCAGATATTATCAACACGAATATTAGTAAAATAATAGCAAATTACTTTTTTATATATTATAATATATGAGATAGGAAAATAAATAAGCTTTAAGAAATGACTATAATAGCAATACAACAACAAATTATAACAAAAATATAACAATTTATACATGATAAAAGTTTTGATGATTAAATGTGTCTATAGACGTGAAATAAAAACAAAATAAATAATAAGTTTTTGTTTATATATTTTGAACAACATGATAGATATCTGCAAATCATATTAGATCAATAGTAGATCACTAAGAATCAATGGAAATTAAATTTTGGAAGCGTCTCCGCCATTGCTTTATAAAAGGACTTTGATTTTTGTCGAATACGAACCTTGTTTAAGATGATGTAAAAAACATTGATAAAGTTTTTTAAAGTTTATTGATCAGTAATTATATATATTGTATCTTACTTTCAGTTTCAAGAGTATTTAAAAAGTTAATCAAAATGCTTAAGTGAAAGCTAAAAAAGTAATAAACTGAAATATAAGCATTTTATACTAATGGAGATATTGACAATCTTATATAAATGAGAAGATTATGAAATATAATACAGAATTAATAAAATAATAATAAAATTTAAAAAAAAGGTAAAATTAAAATGACAAAATAAATTAAGTAAATGAATAAAAATAAAAAATCAAATAATAACATATAAAAATAATTGAAACAAATTAATAATTTTACTTTTTAACTTTATAAACAAAGACATTTAAAGAAATGAATATGCCTATATAAATAATACGGACTTTAGAAAAAACCAAGGGGAGCAATTTAATAAGGTTCTATTGAACTTGAAGATATATATAATATATATAAAATACTAAAAGATATTTATATTAACGTATAAATAATCAAATAAAATAACATAAAATAAATATAAAAATATGATTATATGTGATGAGTATTTATAAGTGTTTATAATATTTAACTTAATAAAATATGACTTTAGAATCATATAGATTAATTAGAATAATATATATTAGTATATAGTAAAGTTAGATAAATAGTGAGTCTATAGTGTGTGTTGTATTAGATCTGGTTGGGTAGGTTTGGTGGTGATTGTGCGCAGGCGTTGATGAAGGGATAGGCACGTCTTGAAATTAACTTAATGAGGAGAGAATTTTTTAACTGATTTACTGTTTTAAGGGTATGTAAATAAGCAAATTTTTTTTTAAGTATTATATCAGTCACTGAAAATAGAAAGTTAATATAATTTTTTTAAGTATATAAAAACTGTACGAAATAGACAAAAACTATTTAAAAGAAACTAAAAACAAAAAAATGAAATAAATAGATTTCCATATAATGTATACAAAATATATATATGACTTGAATCAATAGAATCAATACTTAATCAATAGATAATAGATCATGGATGGGTTAAATTAGAGGGTCATGTGGAACAGCTGATATTTACACCTGATTATATTACCTGATTTATACTACTTTCAAGCTTTAAGGAGTATAATGTCACAATAATAGATATACGTGTTCATAGATTTTTCTTATCAAAGATACATTAACATAGGTTAAATATGAAGGACTAAAATATTTTTTAGTAATAAAAGGAAAAATATTTATAGAAACAAAATAAAAAAATAATAATATAGAATATAAGTATTTGTGTATGTTATATAACATAAATATGACTTTTTGAATCTAATAGACTTAATAGATCAAGTTTAAGTAATCTAAGAAGGGTAATAGTTGGATTAATGGAGTGAGCAGATTGGATTTTACTGCATCTAGCTGAGGTACATTTACTGTATTAAGCGTACGTAAGTTATAAAAATAATGCTTATATTGTCAACAGGAGAACAGTTATAACATATAGAAAAGAATTAAATTTTTTAGTTAAAAAAAAACAAAAATATAATTTATAAGGCAAATTAAGAAACATATAACAGGATAATAAAATTTTGTGTTGTGAAGCACTGCTACGAATAGACACAGATACATTAATACAATATGAAAGGAGTGTTTTTGTTTGTTATGGTTTATGGTGGGTTATGCGTATAAATAGTGGACATATGAGATCAATAGATAAATATAGTACAATCAATATATAGATCAAATAAGTATATGGAATGTGGTAATAGAGGGTTATAAGTAATTGGATTTATTTGAGATTACTGATTATTTTCTATTATAGAGATTGAAAGTGGCTTGCAAACGAAAGGACATTTCACCAAATTATTTTTTAAGTTTAATTAAATACATTATATATACATAGTAAATACGTCTTTAGTAAATTTCATGTCCATCAAAATAAGCTGAAAACGAAACAAAACAAAAAATAGAGTGGTGGAAAATCGGTAAGATGTGGAGATTTTTGTTGTTATTGTTAGTTAATTATGCTTATATGCTTATTATTATATAATATATATATATATACATATAATATACGGTATAAACCAAACGTGTTCACACGCTGGTCAAATAAGTGAGAAAGTAGATGATGGGTGGGTATGAGGGTATGAAAGGCAGATTGCACACAGTGGTATGATTTACTGATCTTACTGAGATTTAACTGTTTATTATAAGGTCACCTGTATAATATTAGATATAGCTAAAATTTTTTTATTTTAAAGCTATAATATATCTTAGCATCGTCAATAAATAGTTGAGAAAATGTTTTTGTAGTTATGAATATAGGAAATTTCTATTACCTAGATCTTAGAATCCCAATAAATAAATAAATAAGTTTTGTGTATGTTATACAAAATATTCATGGATCTTAGAATCATGAATTAGATATTCAATAAAGATCTATAGATCATGTGGATTAGGGTAAGAGGGATTATAGGAGAGGTATAGTTTGATTTCCATATGATTTAATTAGCTTATATTTAAATATATAGTATATTGTATAATATATAATAATAAGTATAGCATATTTTATTTATAAGAAGTTATATAAAATAAAAGTAGATTAAATATTTTAGCAAAAACGAAAAGGTTAAATGATAGGTAGATAAGCACCCTGGTGTTTGCTAAAAAACAATAATTATGTATGAGCTTATACATTATACCAGTTTTGTGTACTGTTGTCTTATGTTACCAGAATAAAAAGAACTTTGAGATCAAGTTAGATCATACTTACCTAGATGCACAATTCGATCATTCGGAATGGGTAGGAGGGTATGGGAGGGAGTTTGACTATTCTTATCTTTAATTCTATGATATCCCCATAACTTGTACTTGTTACTCATGATTTAAGGTATGTAAGATCAAAGGTCCAAAAGAATGTAAATATTTGTTGTAACAGATTATAAACGGGTAGTAAAAGACATAGTTTTTTTTTAGTAAAAAGTAAAACATATTTTTAAATAAAGCAAATTTAGAACAACACAGAAGGAGGTAACAAATTATTATATGTAAAAATAAAAAAGCCAGAAAAGTACTTCTCTGATTTAAAGAAACAAAACAATAATAATAACAATAAGAGTTTTGTGTTATGTTAGTCAAGAAATGTATCTATCGCACTCAAAATATATAATTAGATCATTAGAAATTAAGAAGTAAAGCGAATAAAGATATTATTTGTATCAAAGGTAGAAAAACGCACGTAACTTGCGTTTAAAAACGCGGTAAAGACTGCGGGATGAAGGAAGCGGGTAGGAGGTTTAGCTCGCTATGATCAGTGCAGTGTCGGCATTCAGCTACTGATTTACCGATTTACTTGCTTCAAGGGTATGTAATATTAATACAGGAAAATTTTTTTTCACGAGAAATATAACAATAAAACAAAACATAAAGATAAAAATTTAATTAGTAAAACCATTACAAAATTATTTACAGCTCCGAATTAAACAAATATATATAAAAAAATAATTACACACAACTTATCTTACTATAAAAGACTGTTAGAGAGTAATTAAAGACAGCGAGACGCTCTAAAAGTCTGAGGAATAATTGCGAGAGTAGTTTTCTAGCTAGATATCTTATACTACGTTATAGCAGGCTAGATAGCACAAATTTAGAGAGAGACAGATGTATTGATCAATGGGAAAGTATATAGAATTAGGATCTATCTCAAGATTTGTTGTTAATATAAGATTATTTTTGGTGTATGTTATCGGAGGTAAGGGTATGGAGATGGGTACTGGAGGGAGAGGTAGGATCATGAATTTATTCTGATTTACTGAGCATAATCATTTACTGCTTTAAGGTTATGTAAACAAACCAACCAGCTTAATGTAAGAGTTATTTTAAGTTTATAAACATAAAAAGAATAAGATTTTTAAGATGCAAAAACCAAAATAGGATATAAATAAATAGATAGAAATTAATAGATAAAATTAAATATAAACTGTTTCGGACATTCGTAGTATACTGACTTATCTTGTACATGTAGGTTTTTAAAACTCTTTAAATACCTTTAAAGTAGCTGAAAAATCAATTAGATGTGGATTATGGGAAGAGCTTAAATGAAATTTGAAGCGGTATATTATAGAGGGTATGGAGAGGATTTTCTTCTTTACTAGTATATTCCGTTTAACTATGGGCTTTTCTTAAGGTTTAGAAATAAAAAATTAATTGCAAAAATTTTAAGTTATATATAATAATAATAACAGATGATAAAAAAAGAATAATAAATATTTTATTTATAAATAGTAAATAATAAAAAAAAAAAGTAATAATAAGAGATAAATATCCAAAATAAATATATATTAAAAGTTTTTTGCGTTATATAATTAGTTATATATATACATAATGATAATTAATATATGTATTATATGAATCTAAATAGATGCAATTAGATCAATATGAATCGAAAGCTCAATCAAGAATTATATGGTATTGTGAGGATATATAGGAGGGTAGCTTGATTATTACTACAGGCAATTATTAAACAGCTTTTAAAATTTTTCAGAAATGTAAATATATAAAATTGCAAAAATGTTTTAAAGTTATAAGAATAAAAAGATTATAATAAAAGAATTAATTATTATTTTAGTAATAAATACAGGAAAAATTGTCAATATATAATAGACAAAATATATATAAAGAATACAAATACAAAATAAATATAAGTAAGTAAATATATTTAAGATAGTATTACAATAATAATGACTTGAAATCTAAAATTAGAAACCGATTAGTATAATACTATATATAAGATAAATAATCATAGATACAGACAGAAAGGGAGTATGTAAGGTTAATATGGGAGGAGAGACTAAGTTATTTATGGATTCTAATAACTGATTTTACTGTGATATTACTTAGCTTATTATAAGAGAGGTATGTTAAAATAATGTAAATATTTATTTATTTAGACAGAGTATGTATATATTATATTATAAACATAAAATAGCATAAGCATTTAAATTTCTATTATAAGATAATATTAGAAAAAAAAAATAAAAACGAATAACAGATAAAAGGAAAGGGGGGGAATCATCATAAATGGTAGTTTTTTGTGTTATGTTATACGTACAAAAATTATAGATTTATAGAATCAATAGACGATAAGATCATATACGGATTAGATTGAGGATTAGATATTTCGGATACAGATGTGAGATAGTTGTATGAGATTATATTATTGGATGGAATTGGAATAATATTATATATTGATTTACTAGGATCGTAGATACGGAAATTTAACTGCTTTTTAAGAAAGGTAATTGTATAAATAATGGTAATATTTAACTCTTAAAAGAGTAAGATAATCTGAACAAAAAGAAAAATGATATCAATTTTTTAGTTAAATATAATATAAAATAACTAAAAAGTTACAGGTGGTTGTAATAAAGAAACAATTACAAAGAATTCGTCTCAAAAGCGAACAAAATAAATATAATCATTAAAGTTATATTTATTAAAAAGTAGTAAATAAAATAAATTAAACACAAAGTAAATAATTAGTAAAATTAATAAAATAGATTACTAAAAAAAAAGTTAAAAAAATAAAAATTAAAACATTAAATTTAGATTAAGAACAGTATTATATTCATTCTTATAAATTGCATCAGTCAAAAATATAAACTAGAATAATAAAATAAATACAGCAACATAACTAATCTGGTTGACAAGGTCAGTATATCGAGCTTATGTCAGAGCACAAGAGAAAAAAATAATATTTAAAGTTAAATATTTAAGAAAAAAATATATTTGAGAAATATAAAATATAGTTGTACATAATAAAAAAAATACACACCGAAAAAAAAAGAACATGTTAATTATCCATTCTTGATATATGAGAACACTTCACTGTTTATTATATATTAGAATAGTACGGGTTAATCTTATGAGCTATAGAGATGCTACTAATAAAAACTTTTAGAATTATGAGAGAGACGAATACTGTTAAACGGATTGATATAGAAACAGTTTATCACTAAAGGTTATGATGTAGGACACTAATGATGAATTAAATATATTGTATTATTAAAATAATATATACTAAACTTTAATTAAATAAGGCAATATATAATAATATCCTTATAGGAGCACATTGTGTTCAAGCAATATATATAATATATACTATTCTATAATCAGAAAAAACAATTTTCCGGCTCGGAGTTGGGTATGTATTACACTACGTAGTGCACGAGTATTTATCAATATTTATCACACACAATTGTCATGCAAGTAGCTCTCATCAAACATAACGAATCGTTAGTATATCATCTTCTTTCATGCAACTGGAATAAAACCAGACTTCTTAAATAAAACTTATATACAATTACTGAAATCCTTTCTTCCAAATTTCATCCAACCTTCTACGAAAGGCCTCGCAAAAATATACTGATAACATATCTAGATATATATTTTTATAGTAGTGAGGTAAGTAGTACGCACTAATTACTACTCACTATAGGATAGGTGAGCTATAATATCAATATATGGGGAGCGTATAACGCTCGTCTAACGTAAATAGAGTAGTTATACGTTCTACCCTTTTAAATATATGAGGGAAAGCCAAGTTTGAAGAAGCCAAGTCACAATATAGTCATATATAGTAATCAATTTGTCATTAATAGGCTGCATTGAGTATGTAATGAAATAAAATAATAGGTGATGGGTTATATAAAAGACTTGATTTAGATAACCCATTCTCTATATAAACTCAAATCTATTGGCCACTAAATACCTTACCTATCAAAAATTTGGTCTCAACCTAATTAATTATGGTGGATATTTGGTATTCTTCAACACATTCTAAATATCAGGCTATTCATCTAAAACTTACTAATAAACAATACAATATTCAAAACAGTATATACCAAATTATGACGAATTTACATTCAGAGAAAGTCATCGTGCAGAACCAGTGACAGCGAGTAATTTAGACCTTGAGAATTCTCTGTGGCCATAACGCGCTGCACATAACCCTCTGATAGGGAACGAGACATTTCCCTGTACTAAAAATATACGGCGCGCGAGAGAATGCGGTAGGGTACACAAAACACAACAAGAGAACAAAAAATCTGAAAAATATAAAAAAACAGAAATAAAAATCTTCCAAAAACTTCACATAACGAAACAGCGAGAAGGAGGATAATTTACTGACTTGGCATTCCTCCTGTGGGCGAGAATCCATCTGTCATAAACATAACTCTTACGGATAAATAGCGGGGCATATCTAACTATAGACAAAAACTTAAAGTTCAGCTAAAATAACTAAAAAAAATCCTACATAGGATTAGTGGATTTTTAGGACAACCAGGGGGACATCATATAAGTATTACGTCAAATATCTATATGACGATTTTAAGGCCTTTATAGAATAGCAATTTATTTCTACAATAAAACAAAGCTATCATTAGTCGGCATTTATATATGATATGAATAATCTCACCATAATGTTTCACAAACGCCTATATATCAACGATATCCTATCATAAACGCGTATAGTACTATCCATTTGACTCTATATATACATAAATTAAAGGAGTAAACACACAGCCCGGGCAACAGTAGGGAGGGCTCAGATCCGAGGGGGGAACGACACAGGGGGCGGGACACGATTCAGTGTTCCAAATCTGACGACCGTGTGCGTAAGGGGCGCGAGGAACCCACGCGATCACCCAATTACCACAGACGCGAGGGGTTAAGAGATGACCACAATCTCGCAGGGCTGTCGGCATGGAATTATGTACCTTCCGAGAAATTTTGATTTCAGTTCCACTGCTCGGAACAGCGAAGACCGCCTGCACATACCTGGAATTCTGCCAATCACGGAGTGTGGTATATCCCCTTGGGTATTCTTTATAAAGAAAACACAAGAAAAGTTATAGCGAGAAACGATAAAATATATATATCTACAATTTACAAAGAGGAACCAAAGTGTCAAAAATAGTCTCCTCAATGAGCAGCTACGAAATTCACTTTGAACGAACATTTACTTACGACCAATTTCCAAGCCAAAGTCCATCAATGTCGTGTATTTATGTTAGTATTTGTTGACTTTACTATTGAACTATCTAAAATTTAGTTCCCCAAAGTCCCACAAGGTCTTCCGCGGTTCTAGCTCGGTACTATTCGTAGTTTTGAGATAATGTATTTTCATTATATCATCGGATTTTTATTCTTTAATTTTTTTTTTTCTCTTTTAATATCTTCGATTCCCAGCACAAAACACATCCGAATCACACCTAGCAGATCAGCACAAGCAGTAGCTCAAGGACTATCATATACCATTGAGCGATCTCGCGCAAGTTTCTTTGGGTGAATATGAAATTCAAGCTGGCTGGTAAACATCTCAATTTCCACCTAGAATGGTTCCGCTCTTCTCACACGAGAAACTAATCACACGTTCCCATAAGAGGCTATTTACAACAGAAATAAATATACAAGCTAATTTTTGTTCGGTTAGTGTGAAGTGAAAAAAAAGTACAATATCACAGTACAATTATATAAATTATTCATATTTTTACTTGTGATTAAAAAAAAATTATTTCACTTAAAAAAACTGTAATACTATCCAAAATCATAAAAATCATATGAGAGAATCTCAGTACAGTGAGCCGACGAGCATTCAAGTTCTTTATTCCCGACATTTACGTAAAAATTACTTTTCACTAGATTCTAATATATCGAGGTTACTGGAGATTAGCTCTGGAATATAAAAATAATATGACTGATCTAAGTGCTCACTATTAAGACTACTATATATTATAAATATATAATAATTATAATATTTAAAATATAATATAAATATGATATAATAATATACTATTAGTTTAATAATTAATTATATATATATATTAATATATATATAATATATTTAAGATTAATATATTTAATAATATTATATTAATTATAATATATAATTTAATATATAAATTATATATAATAAATATTATTATAATAAATATACCATAAATATATATATATATAAATATATATATATTATAAATTAATATATATATCTATTCTATATTAAAAATTATTATTATATATAATAATATATTATAATATCATACTATATAATATAATATTAATATATATATATATATATATATATATATATATTAATTAATATATAATATATAATATTATATATATATTATATATATATGATATAATATATATTTATTAATATATATATATATATATATATAATTTATAATACTTATAATAATATACTATATTAGATATATTATATATATAGAAGTAATTTTAAAATGTGTTTACATTAAATATACACATGTATAGTATATATATATAACTAGTATATTAATATATATTAACGTGTATAGCTACTCGACTCAGTATGCGGGAGCACTTGCCAGTCAAGCTCAGATTTATTCGAAAGAGGTATTTAAAAAAATGGACGCAAAAATTAATGATAAATGTATTGAAAAAAGAACTTTTTTTCCTCATAGACTAAAATTCATTAAGTGGATGAAAGTACTCTTTGAAAAGAAAATAAGATGGTATAATATATCCTCGAATGGCATTCTTCTGTATTATATTTTTGTTCAAGTTCTGAAGGTAAATTTAATTAATATTTATTAATATTATAGAAAATTATCTATTATTAGACATTTCTTAAGTAGCAAAAGTAATAAATATAAATAATAAAATTTACAAATCAATACTCAAATATTATTACCCAACATACCTATAATATACACAGGATTTCTATTCAATTTATGATGAATATTATGGACGTAATATGAGTACTCCTATAAGAAGACATAAATTTTCTGTACCAGTAGGTAGTACAAGCATAGAACTATACAAGACTGATAATATAATAATATATATAGTATATATAATTATATATATAGATATCTAATAATATATATAATATATATAATATATTATATATATATATATATATATTATATTAATATATATTATAATAATATATATATATAATATATAATATTATATATATATTATATATATATATTAAGCGTTATATAGTAGTTATATAGGGTCGAGATTCTCAGTGATAGAATCCGTATGCTTCATGACACGAAACAAATAAGACGCAAAACACGCGATCGACTTACTTTATTGATTTAAAATGATGTAAACTCGAAAGAAATATTACGTTGTAAGAGATCCATTTGCAGCCAAAACTATTAAGTGGTAAAACAACATCCAAAAATTTAACGACTTCACACGAGATGAACCAATGATAAAATTTTGAGAATTAGTGGGGGGCGAAAGTGTGGGGCTTTGGTTGAACCCCCATTTTTTGAAGTCCCATTACTCCCTTAGGTTTCAACATGACCTTATTGAAGTATATATATTTGGAATCTGTATGAGTAGACTAATCTACTGGTACTAATTTTATTCATCTATATTCTTTTTTGAGAGAATGACAAGGTTTGGTATATTTCATTTGCCTCCCCCTACCCCACAATTCTCATATACTGTATATTAATTAAATCAAATAATTTTTTACTTACTTGTTTTACAAATTATATTTTCATAAGATGGTTATTTGTAAACGGCTAAAAAAGTACATTTATTATTTGTGTAAATTTATAAATAACAATTGTATAACATGAAAGTTCATGTAATTTATTCGTTCAGGACTATACAGTATATTTTCTGAAGGAGTTTTGAAACCTGGACGTGGCAGCCTTTAATAAAGGATTATCCATGATTGCATGTATATTGTAATGTGGCACCGATCTACAGGTTTAGGGAATTAATAATAATAATCATTAATGCCACTAGGATGCAAAAAATCAACTTCAAAATCTTCAAACTGTTCATCATAAGATAAAATCATTCCTATCCATTTACTATGAGTGTATGAGCATATAACATAATCCCCAACTTTTGGATACACATGACCTTCATCTTTACTTTTGCTATTTTTCTTTATTATATTCCTTTTTTTCTTCAATGGCATCACCGGACAATTCGAAAATTTCATTTTTTTTACTTACTGCCACAAACCTGTGAAATTTTTGAGTGCCTGCGATGGTTACAGCACGTTTGAATCTTTCTTTCAATAAATTTCTTTCCATTTCTTTAATTGTTTCACTTTTGATGAAAATAAATTCTATTGTTTTGCTCAAATCTTGCGTACAATATAGATACAGGTCTTCAGGAGATAAAATTTGATTGTCAATTGTTCTTTGTAAACTGGCTTTAGCTGCTGCTCTTTTTATTATACCACCAATACCATCACAAGCACTCTTTCCATGAGATGTTGCAAAAAAGTGCCATTCACACTTAATTCCAAAATCCTGAAGGTGGTTACAGATATTAATAAAATTAAATCTGTTCTTGTACTGACTCACACATCCATCTGTAAAGTAATGATTTTTTTTAATTGTTGCACACTTTTCTTTAATCTTAGGAATTAAATTACACAAGAAGGTATAGACCATTGCTGTTCTATGTTTTGTGTCTGGAGACAAGACGCAATAACTTTTATGAATTAGTTCATTATTAGATATATCCTTATAGTATAGAACAAATTAAGGATGAATAGTACATTGGGCGTTTTGATAATGAAAACCTTGGATGGCATCTTGTACTATGAATGTGTAATTCTCTGAGAAATCTCCAAGAATAATCACCTCTTCACTGTTTAGATTGTTTTTTAAATTTTTTAGAAACTAACTGCGTTTTTGCAACAAAGTGGTGTCTTGTTAACTTCACAATTTTCTGACACAAAGAAGTTATGAAATCTTCAGAAGATTCCACAACTTCGATTAGAGTACACCTGTCAGTACTAGTCAACTGTTTATATTTGAATTCTTCGCTAGTCGTCAATGATTCTAAGACATTCTGAAAGGTTTTGACACTTTCTTCTCTAGGACACTTAGGGCATATGTTCATCATGCAATCTCTATTCTCTGTACTGCAGACACTTTTCTCAATTAATAATTTGTAGTCAATATCCTTTATTCCCAATGCAGAAATT
>JABUQX010076104.1:0-27500 GCA_015478945.1 Trachelipus rathkii
TTTTTATGTACTTCTCATTTTATAAATATTTGTCTATGTTACTTCTTTTTATATGAGAAATAGTATACTAGTTTACAAAACACCTTTTTTTCAATAATATTAAATTTGTAATTGTGTATTACTAATGTTTTTAACAATATTCTTTTACACAATCTGCTCAATTGTTACAACGTTTTCCTGATTATTAAGAGCAAGATTCCATTTATAATTCTTATTTTTTAATGGTGTCAGATCTTCTAAAATGAAACGAATCCTACTACATTTTTCAACTCGCCCCCCTTTTCTTTAAGCAGGCAACACAAGCCAACAAAAAAACCAAGGCATAACCACTACAACAACTAACACAACAAAAATCTAATAGCCTACTCCAAAAGAACACACAACCTCTAACACTCTCCGATTTTTTCACAGCCTAAAATAAATATGTTTTTCACCAAAACCCATATCAACAACTACACCCTCAAAAAAAGATGAGCTCCACATGTACTACCTCCGCATAAGCAAAAAAAACCTCAAAACACATTTATTTAACAAAATTTGAATTCTGTAATACAAACACATGTTAAAAATTTGTTCATGACTGAAATTTTGTAGCTTACATACAAAACATTATTTGTCCTAGTCACTATTTTTTTTGTGCACAACAACATTTTACATGTACTTTTTATATTTTTTTTGTTCTCACAAACCTGGAGACACAAATTACTATCAACTGTTTAGACTTTCTATTAAAAGTAGTTGATCATTCAGTAATTTTTTTATTTCCATGTATTAAATGTTAAAGGAATCTACTGACTCTGTGCCATTTTTCCTTTTAACTTTACAATGTTTCAATAATTCCTTCTCTGTCATTAATTGAAATTCTAATTGTTTTTCTACCAAAATCATTGTTCTACCAATGGATCTTTCTATAGAAGGTTGAAAATTGTTCACACTTTGAACTACATTGTTCTTTTTAGTCTTCAATCCATGACTGAAAACTACTTTATTCACGTTCACATATTTGTCTTAAAGGATTACTGAAAAATTAAATGAATCCATTGTCCATATTCTCTGTTTTATTAGTTAGTTCTTTTATTTCAGGCAGAATTTTCAATGTTTCAATTCTTATTTTTCCTTTTCAACTTGTTCCAAGAATACTGTGAAACAATTGTATTCTTAACTACCTAAAACAACAGAAAATTGAAATAAATTCTTCCAGTTGCTTAAAAGTATGATAAAATTTAATTTTTTTTTCTCTCCAATTGTTTCAAGAACTGTTCTTAACAATTTCAACATTGAAAGATTGAAAAGTTTTTTTTCTCTACTCATACTTCTTCAAGGAATCACTGTCTATTTTTTTTGTGATGTATTCCGATTGTTTTGACTTCATACAATAGGGAATTGTTTTCTTATTGCTATGTTCCATTAGTCATAATCATACTTTCATCTTCCAAGTATGATTAAAAATTTAACATTTTTTGAAACAAATGTTCTTTGAAATCATGTATCTTCTGCTTACTTGATCTTCATACACTTAACTGAAAATGAAATGGTTCTTCTATTTAACAATTCAATTCTTCACTAAGGAGAACTTTTGAAACCATTATTCATTTTTTTCCCATGTTTAATATCATCTTTTCTCCTTGCAGATTTAAAAGATGACCACATATCTGATTCATATGATGTACTATGAGAAGAAATATAATTTTTTTTGCTTCCATAAATCATAGTAATCCACTTGCAAATTTTGTATTTAATTAATCATTTCTCTCACAGCTACTACAGTTCCAGACCGAGCCATCTCACCATTATAATTTATTATAAGGTTATATAGCATAGTAGAACTGTAACTCATCATTTTGTAATTGTATTCATTTTAAAATGTACTAACTGATTGTTCTAGCATAGCCAAGTACTTGAGTGTGTTTGAATATTTTTATGCATTTTCATGAATGAATTTATTTGAATTGAATGTTCAAATGATTACAATATATATGTGAGAAAAGCTGCCAATTTTAAGAAATTGAAGATTCTTAAAATCCACTCCTAATTGTTTTCACAAATCCACCATGTACTTTCACAAATCTGATTCAGATTTACATTACTAAAAATTCCACCAGAAGTCTTCATTTATAGTTTCACAAGAGCTTCAGTATTGTTTGTGTGTGCATGTGCATACCTGATACTTGTTATAACCTTGTGTAAATGAAAAAGAATGACTGATTTTGGGTAATTAGCCACTAGTTAATCAGACTTAAAAATCTGTGCTGCTTATCAAATTCAATTTATCAAACCCTCATCTTATATATTCTTATTCATAATTTTTTCTCCAACCAAAAGGGTTTACTTTATTTTTTAATTTTATACTAATAACCGTTATGAATTCCTTTAATTTTTATTGAATTTGAATAAATGTGTTTGTTCGTTATACGAAGTAACCAACACACTCACCATCCTTTCTCACACCACCTTATTGTTTTTTTCCAAGTATGGAAATTGAAGAGACTGAATTATTCAAAAGGAACTTACAATTACTAAATAATAATACTACTGTTAAGTATTAATATGTTCATATTATTGATTATTATTATTATGTATATTATTATTGTTAATTCATTATGTATTATTATTATTATTATATTATATAGTTATTATTATTATTATATTATATTTTATATTGCAATAATTGCCGTCGTCAGTATTTTTAGCCTTCTTCATAGGCAAACTCATCCTCCCAATTTTTGCGCCTTGTTGCTACTTCATTTTGCTTTAGAATATGCCAACATTCTACACAATTAATTTTCAATTTTGTGACACCCGCCCTTACCTTGTGTATTGTAGGTAATCAACTTTATTGAGGCACAGGCGTACACTGCCCTACAATGTTGGCCCGCAGTTAGTGAAAAAATATGATGAACCCATGGCTGCCACCCCATCTGTGCAGCCTATTGTAGTGCGTTTCTATTCGTTTACGGGGAGTCTGCAAACTGTATGCCATACACTACATTTGACAACAAATTCAATCTAAATACATTTTAGATTGAACAACAAAATATACTTTTACAATCTGTATATATATATATCTACCTATTTAAAAAACCTTTGTATTAGAATCTAAGTAAATTTAACTAAAAAGCCAAAAACAGATTCATAAAAACTCATTGACCTGCTGCAAATATTCCAAGGTCAATTGGTTCTAAGAAAGATGATCAATAGTGTCTTTCTTCAAACATTGCAAAATATGCCTGATTGCAATTATTACAAAACGACAGATTGTCTGTTTGTCATCATCTACGTTCTCTTATACGAACATCATAAAATGTCGCTGTATCAAAATGAATTCTTCACAACATTATAAATCGTCTTTGTCGTCGTCATGGAAACAGAATAAAAGTGGAATCTTCTAATCAAATATATCATCACATCCAGAATAATGAAACTCAAAAATATAAAACATATCGTTAGAATGCCACTTCGTCAACATTTCAAAATAAACGATCAAAACTCTTTCCGAAAGAAAAAACTGATCATCAATTTTATTATATATATCGTTATTTAATTTAATTATTATGTAATTGCATATTTTCGTCTCCATCTATGTTATTTATCCAACTCTTATACTCTCTCCCTCCTTCGCAATCACAAACAAACATAATACATGATTCTGTATGTTAGTGTATGTGTGTGTTTTGCAAGGTGTACATAAGCTGTGTGCGTAAAAAGGGAAAATAAAGGACTTATAACGGAGAAAATTAAATAACCCAGTTAAGTATATAATATAATTCTTTTATATCTTCGAAGTAAATTAAAAATTCATCAACTAAAGTTGCAAATCTTAAATATAATTGGTTGTCAGTAAAAAATATTTCATTATGTAATAGTACTATATAATCTTTTTTCTAATTATGTGTTTCAACTCATCGTGCATAACCTGTCTGTCGAGACAAAGAACACTTTTCAATCTTCGCCCAAAAGTTTTGAGTTGCCAAACTTTATTAATTTTGAAGGCTTCATCAAATCGAATAGTTTCAAATCCTGTTTAGTTGCCCGGCCTGCAATGAAAAACATCTCGAATAGAATATTTTAGTATTATTAATTTTCACCAAAATATTTAGAATATTTAATATCATAAAATATGAATAAAATGGATTTTTAAAAAAAAAGCGAACGCTGGTAACAATATTTCCCTTGTTGTTTACAAATATTTGTTGTAGTCTAGGTCCCTGTCTTAACGTAGCTTCCTTCATTATGGCAGACCTAATATATTCATTATTTAATACTTTTGTGATTTACATATAAATCACAAAGTGGTGAAATCCCATATATCCAGTTCCTATAGAGAAAATAGTCCTTAAACACATTCCATATATTTTTTGGTCTCTTATTTTCATCGTTATCAAAATAGTAAAAATGCAGTATTTTACCGCGCACGATGGGATATGCTTCGCCTTTCATATCTTAATGTCTAGTACATCAAAACGCCCGAGCCAGGCACTGTTCCAAACTGACTCTCTGAAAAAGTTGTTCTGATCAACCGTGTATAATCAATAATACTGTGTAGGTGAGTAGAGTAATTGTAATACTTCAGTATTCTAACGTTCAAGTGTTATTATTGAGTTCATATTACTCGTTGATCCAGGCTATATACTATATTAACTATATAGTATACTTATATTAACTAACTTTACCTATGAATACCGCGCGTTATTGCGCTTTACTTGACGTCTATAAGCCATATACCTTTGCAATTGAAGTATACCGCCCTATAGATACCTTTAATATACTGTATAATATCTGATATTATTATTAGTTAACTATAATAATATGATATATGTTTGTCATCTTTTCTCAAAAAATTAGTAGCTCGTACCATCAAGATGTGATGTGAACCCCTACTGGAGAATTCCACTCATAAATAAGACTCCTAATGGTACAGTCAGGCAAGCTCAGTGTCACTATCCATACCAGTCAGGTCATAAAAGAGGTGTTCCAATAAATTTTCGACTTTTTTTTTAATTCCTCTGTAGTACTCAACGCGCCTGACTTGATGCCCCCAGAAATGTTAAAGCCTGATTCGGCAATCAGTTTAGCTGATAGTGAACTTCTAGGCGTTGCCCCACGACGTTTACCGTAATATCTGCCACCTGCCTTGACTATCATGCAGATGTTACACAAACTTTTTCAAACTGTCTGAAAGAAACCGATACCTAGTTTACGTTGACCTCTGCAGGACACATACCACCTACATAATCATTAAAATATTTCGTCTATCGCTAACTCGCACATTACTAAAAAATTTAGTATAGCATATTTATAACTTTTTCTTGCCGTGCGTCCTAGCCAATCTGCAGGTCGCCCTGACGCTTCGTCCAAATAGATTGATAGCCATTAGGAAACCCGAAATACTTTCTTTGCCGTCCTTCTCTATCATAAACTGTAGAGCGAGTGCAGCAGATGTGACATGACGGCTAATAGCATAAAGATAAATCTAGTCTTGATACTTAATGAAGCTAGTCATCAGCTCATAAGAACTTTCTAATGTTGTGTTCAATTTTTATTACACAATATCCTATTTCGTGCTAGAAATGTTGACTTAAACTCTGAGTATGGGTTTCGTCAACCCAACAATAGAAGTAGAGGATACAAAAATTCTATTTTCCTCAAATAGATTGAGGATCATTACTCATTCTTTTTAGATCGCTGATTAGTAACTGAATTTCCGCGATTGTGTACATAGATTCAGCACTTCTATTTATTCTGTTCCGTTTACGATATTGTATTCAAGAAATAGAAAGGCTATTCTTTAATTTCTACCTTAGTAAACCTACACCTTGTCCAGTTTATGAATAGACCAAAAAAATAAAAAAAAAATTTAAACTACAATTATTTTCTCATAAATTCCCAATATGGAATGCTAAAAGTTATGATTAGAAAAGGCCTTATTAAGGAAAGAATCCGTCTTTATTTGGTTTCTCGTTCCGGAGCAAATTATAACAATTAATACTTTTTCTATTCTTATATTATAGATAAAATAGAGCTTTCTACTCACAATTTTGATCTTTTTTGGTGAAGGTTATGAAACTAAAGAATAGCCCCAAGGCACTTTATGAAATAATTTACTCGTCACCTCAAGATGGCAGGAGTCCGGATGGGGTCTCTCGGCCCTTTCCGGCGGACAAACTAAACGGCTTACGGTTAGGGATACTTACATTCCCCCCCTCCGGGGATGAGGGATCTACACGGAAACCCCGTCTCTTTATTGGTATTTGGGCAGGTGTTCGCTTATTGACAAAATTTCTTCACGGACCAGGGGGTTCCTTCCGCCCCCCTCCCCTATCTTGGAATTAAGATTATGAAAAAACGTACCCCCCCTATGTTCCCCGTCGGCTCCCGAAGCACCCTAGTGATTGCCGGTTCTTATATTAAGTCATATTTTCCTTGTTTTAATAGGTAAATTAGGTTTTATATAGCTTAATGTAGTTTTATGTAGCTTAATATATAGTTTTTGAGATATATATATATATATATTTTTTTTTTTTGTTTTTTTTTTTTTTTGTGGTATGCAATTTTCCGTACTAAAAAATGGACCTTAGCATTCTATACACAATGGTTATTCCACGTTTTAAACGTTAGGCATTAATAGTGTTATGAGATAACAAATGACGTGATTATAACTTAAACCAGCGGCCTTATATATATATATGTATATCATTTATTTTTTAAGGTATATATATTACTGATAATTATATATATATATCCATAATATTATATATATATTATTATATGGATACTTAAATATATATATATATATATATTAGTATTACTATATATATATAATATATATTATATATATATATAATTTTGTTGAGATTTAAATTTGAATTTAATGAGTAGCCTAGTATCCTATATTTTGAGATATCTTGAGTAAAGTTTATATTTCAATAATACTCTTAGGGTATGTAAGGTATCATGTGTATTGAAATAATGTATTTACTACAGCTTAATGCGCTACCATTAATATTTACTCTACATTAAAAAGATGGGCTAATGGTCTTATGTTAAAATAAATCCATTCCAGGGCAAATTTTTTATATTTATCAAAGTTATCATCAGTATATTGCTCACTGGAATTAAAATTGTCATATCATTCCGGCTACAACCTGCTAATTAATAATTATTTATATATATATAATCATAGTTATTATATAATATATTATATTTAATATAATATATACATGGAGATATATATATATATAAGATTATAATAATACAATACATATATTATAATATATATATTATGTAAAGTCGTTTTATGATTTAAAACTAAACGAACAACCCGTAGATAGACCGCATAAGCATATCAGTTGTCGCGGGTCTCACGGACTCTAGGTGGACGACGGAGCGGGATTTCGTCCGCCCTTCCTGTCCCCCATCCGGCCGAGCCCCTAAGATATACTTTATTTTTAAGGGTTCTATAGACGCCGATGGGGACCAGAGGCACCCGTCTTTTTATTTCAGACGGGTTCCCCCCGGCCTAGGAAAGGCCGAAGAGACCCCCGACAACTGTACATCTATGCGGATACTGACGTCTAAAAGCGTATCTGTTCGTTAGTTTTAAATTACATAATAATCGACTTAATATATATATAAATTACATACTAATATTATTATATATTATATCTCACTTATTATTAATACGTTATTTCTACGTATAGGTGAAGATCCGAACTATATATATACTTACGGCTTATATTATATTGTTATTCAATATTATCATATTCATATCAACAAGAAATTAAATATTCAATTATCATTATTATGTTCATATTATATAATAATTTTATGTGTACTAATATATTGACACCTTACACGCTCCAGGGTATGTAACTCTGATGCCCCGTCTCGAAGTAGAACTCCTCCTAAGAGGAAGGAACTTCATTTGCCCCCGGAGATGAGGCAGCCAAGAATCAATCAATTTTTCCGCCCACTTCCACCGGAGAGGTCAAATGCCAGATGGGAGCTTATAGCTGACGCCGAGGCCCACAGGTTCTGTAATTATGATTTTTACAATTTTCCTTTATTTTTTACTATTGCCTGTGGCAACTTTCACTCTACTTTATCTATGTATTCTTGAGTCTTCTTCTTCTTGTACCGTCTCTTCTTTCTTGGAAATAAAGCGACTACTCCTCCATTCCGGGTGCTGGGACGATAGTTTCGAGAGAGTTAAAATCGGGAGACCGCCTTAAGAATATAATCTGCACCACCTACTCTGCCAAAGTAACACGTTGGACTAACACAGTTCATTTCGAAATGCGGAAGATGTCTACAAATAGGCTTGATACACCTCGACCTGCTCCCCATTTTCGAATCCTCTCCCAGACAATAAACACAGTGTGCTAACAACCTGCTTGCCATTATTTTGTTTAACCCCCTCCTCTCAATATTTCAAAAACCCACTCCCTCACCAAAACTATTATTCCCAGAATTCAACAATATACTACAATTTTAACATCAATGGGCTTAACGAATAAATCCATAGAACTCAATCATTTTCCTCAAAAAAAACATGGCAATATTCATATAGCTATCCTACCAGAAGCCTCCTCTCCCAAAACACCCTCTCCCCCCGTTCTATGGTTAGACTCCATTTTCTCCACCTCTCAACCTCCTCAAAAACGCTCTCCTCTTACATTTGATTCGTAACGACATCCGTATAACCACCAAACACATATACCCCCAATCACCTACCATTCTCCTACTTTTCTCTCGACACATTAAAAAAATTCCGAATTTCCTGTTCCATCATCCCTGATACAGACCTATACCCAAATTAATACAACAATCTTCAATCTCGTATTTAGTCTAATATTATATCCACATTTCCTGACTATAACACCCTTATTCTCGGAAAGTACGCTCGATATCTTCTAACGCTCACCACTTTCCGCTGGTATAAAGACTACCTCCTTTCTACACCCCCGCTATAAAGCACCATATCGCTTTAACGACATCTAGTAATCCCTTAATAACTCTCTCTAATATCCATAAACCTTCTCCACACCGAATCCCTACCCCTCATATATGACCTTAACCAAATCCTCTCTCATATCCTGCTTCTTGACTTCCGTCACATTCCTGTTTCCCACTCACATTTACAAATCACCTGACCTAAGTCTCCTGAGAAACACCTACTTATATGACTAACTCAGACCACCTCCTCCTCTCATTTCTTCTAACCTGCCTACACCATCAACCTCCTTCCAAAAAAGATTAACCTTCTCACTGATACTTCCAATACACTAATACAAACATTATAAAGAAGCATAAACTGGCCAGCATTCAGCTTAAGTAATTTACATTCGAGAAAACCCATATTAGACCTCACCCCTTTATATATTCGCATAATTACATACATTTACCTCTACACACCTTCCATTATACAATATAATAAATAACTTAAATACTCTACCCAAAGTCTCAAAAACCACTATAACTCCTTTAATCATTCGCCTAAATGGCCACAGGAAAATCCACCTTGAACCCCACAAACTTCTCCTGAAATCGAGATCTTCCGTCCATCACGCAAAGCAAACCTGCTCCTCCTTTCTGAAACAATATAAGACCACCTCAATACACCACTTGCGAGCCAACATTTATTCTCTAAACTAACAAAGAACCCAATATTAGGCAACCAAAAAACCTTCTATCAGAGACCACCAACACACAACCAATTAAGTTTTCAGAATACCATACAATCCAGACAATCTCACTCAGTTGATAATTCAAGGAAAAAACCTTCGGCAAGGCATACAAAAAAATTACAAATCACACCCACGGCCGAAACAACCCCCCCTCCACTTCCCATCGAAATCCCTCTCCTTACCTTGATAACTCCCTATCGCTTCTAAACAAACTAATATCAGACCGTGCCCTCATAGCCATAACAAAACATTACTGTACTAATATCTGTGGATAATACACCATACGCCACACTGACATACGAATTTACCCCTCACATTAATACAAGTGGAACAACATTATCTCCGAGATAAAATTCCCTCCTCAGCTAGGAAACTATCAACCCCCACCCCCTCTTTACACTGTAAAGATAGCAGATCAACATCTATCAACAAAATCTTCGAACAACCTCTAACAACTCTTCCTTTCCACAGCTTATTTTTAGCACCAAGACTCAATTTCAAAACGACTTACAATTTAAGAAAACTACTTCGCGCTTCATCAACGAGATAATCTTCACAAAGAGGTCCTGCGCAACCTCAACTATGATACCCTTCAATCTTGGAAGACATAGCATTACATGACTCCAAAAAAGACTTTCTAAAGCCTAAAAAAAGACCCATAACTTCCCCCTTCCTCTTTCACCGCCCGAATCCTCTCTCCTGCTTCCGTCGCATCAGTAAACTGATGGATCGAAAAAATTAATATTACAAGACAAAATCTACCTTCTCTCAACCTTGAACACTCCTCTATTCGCAATCATTGTGACTCTTTAAAAAGCAACCACTCAAACAACAGCCCTAACCTCCCTCACCCACACATGGGGAATCAAAATGGAGCTTTCACCTAATCCCCAGTTCCCGCACAGATCCAGTTCAACTTCGATCAACGCTGAAATGCGATACACATCAACAAATCGCCTTGTTGATAACTGTTCCACACTTTCATATACTATCTGTTTATACAAAAAAGAAAATCCTATCATTATCGGCACCTAGAAAATAACGACACAATTTAAAACTATGCTTCTAACAGTTTCCTAATTAGCCGTCGGTCCTTGCATCAACCTAAGTCTCTTACCATATAAGTACATCAATCTGCTTCCACTTCACATTAAAATTTGATAACACATGGTCGTCCAATGAATTGAGTAACCTGACATCTCTTGCTCCATTCCTCTATCAATCTTGTTCACTAGCAGACTCATGCCATTCCTATTTACCCACCAACATCCACCAAGAGCTTAGTCACATACGGCAGATCGAGTATCACGTGCCCTCAATTTCGTTCAAAACATATCCAACGTTAGTTATAAAACTAAGTTAGCCACTCTTCATCCACCCAAGTAATACTATGCGCCACACATTATTAGAAAGCTTACGTTTACTCACCAATATAGAATGACCGCCTCTTTCACACCTCACAGATCCTCCATCACTCATAACCACAAGCCTACCAACACCAATCTTCATACCTCCACCTATAGCAGTCAGTTCCTCTGAATACTCAACTATACTTCTGCCCTGACTCCCTAACACATATAACCTCTCCAACTAAGATATTTAGGAATCTCTTAACTATGACACACTAACATACGTTCTGCACCCCCACGAAATCCGACCAAGATCACCTCAATCCAAACTTCAATGTAAAAATCTAAACATCATCCGAAACCCCTTTTCCGACAACAGCAAACATAATTCTTACATAGTGATAAGCATGAAAACACACCCTCACCACCACCGCTTATAAATACAACTCCTTACAGGAAACAAATCTAAAACTATGCCTTCCCTCAACCCCGCGAGAGATTATCAATTACTCGACAATTCAGACTTCAAACAAAAATTTGCAATATCACATCAAAAACACCGCCCTCTTAATGAATGAATTAATCACTTCAGGAATGCACATCCAAACCACTTACCACCAATAATTTTGACCAATGAACAGCAAATACTGTTTAGATCTTTCATCTTTATAGGACACCTCATCAGGACTTCCAATTCTTTACACTAGAAAACCCTAAGTCCAATCCCACCCATTTTAAATCACAAACAAATATTCTGTGGCGCAACCCCTCCCCAAGACACAGACTAAAAATTCTCTTCACTCTATAATTACATCGCAGGCAACATTTCTTATCATATACGATGGCATCTACAACAGTATATTCCCCCTCCGTACCTCCCCCATATTACCATCATGGCTCACACATATCCACACACAACTTACTAACACCTACCTACAAAATCGCCCCTCCATTAATAACAATGTTACCAACCCATCCACTCCCCTTCCCCTTCCCAAAAAATTTTCCCCAGCTTACGGTAGGAAGCAAACACTGGGTGCCAGAAAGAAGCTCAAATCGAACACTAGCCCGGCAGCAGATCAGTAGTCAACCACCCAAAGACTCGTTCACAATAAGTAAATGTATGGGAGATCTCAACACTATTGATAGAATTGTTACTATCCCCCACGCCTGCCACCAGATGCTCACGTAATTATTTGATCCCCAGGACACCAATGGAGCACCTCTCCTTCTCATCTGGCGGTGCTCCCGCCTGTCTCGACCCGCCCATGGAGCCGACTTCTCTATATCTCCCTGTCGTCGAGTCCTGACTAAAGCGGCCCACAGTTATACTGAGCTGGCCGAGTGGCCGGCCCTTCTCTGGTCATAGCAGCTATGTGGCGCACTCCAATTGAGGTGGGCCAGGGGCAGAAGCAAGTATATATATATATTGTAATCTAGGTTACTACTTATTAATTTATATTTTTAGTAATATATATATACTATATAAATCTTATAATCTATATATATATGTCATAATAATAACTATATATATATATTTAGGGCATATAATATTCTTATTTATAATATATATATACTATAAGAACTATATATTTAATACTCGAGGATCACACCTCACGAAACCTAAACGTGAGGTCGCCGGCGAATTGAGAGTCAAGTATCCTCGCCCAAAATTACTGATGCACAATATATCATATTATATATATAATATGATATATATATATATATATATAATTATTATACTGTATTGTTATATATATATATATTAGTATCATATATTATATTGTTAGTTATATATATGTTATTATTATTATATACTATTATCCGATGGAGTATAATTTAGCTACATATATTTAAACTTTATATATATATATATAATCGATAATATATTAGGAAGGCGAAACTTTATGTTTCACTAGGAAACAATTACAAACTGTGATTTTTGCGACTTGTTGATTTCTCATTTTCTCGCTCATAGCTTTCTTCTATAGAAACATTTTTTTTTACGCGAAGACACATCTTATACTACGAAGACTCAGTAAAGGATCCCACGATAGGCTCCGTAGATCGAGACTGGTCAGTAGGGATAGCCTAAGATTTGACTCTTTTCAACCACTCTACATTGAGTTTTTCCGGAAAGCCAATAACCTTTGGTCCGAACGGTTAATAAAATGTGTGTTCTATTCATTGCGAGAAACTTTATTTTGATTATTAATCAATTCTTTATCCGTAAAATAAAACACATTTTTATTGTTATTGATAAAGTACTCCAAATAATCTTTGCATGAGGTATGGCTAAATTGCGTTTCCATCGCGTCACCAATCACCAAATTTTTGATCCCCTGACAGGCTAATATGAAAAAAAACTAGACTAATGTTTCTTAATTTTGGAAAATTATTTTTAAATTTATGTGTCAATAAACTAAAACTTGTTATTTATACACCATACTAATATTAAATGCTTGTAAGTACTTTTTTGAGATTTGGAGCCGAAATTTTAGGGGGCCTGGCCGGAGTCGAAGCCGCAAAAAAAAAAGACGCTTGCCTCTTTAAACGCGCGCTTCGCCCAGAGAGATACAAAATAAGTAAGTTAAGTCTAATTTATTTACTACAGGTTAATATAATAATATTTATAAAATAAAATATATTTTTTGAATATAATATTAACTCATAGTAATTATACCCTATACTAATATAAAATATTCATTCTAATTTACCCCACACTAAGTATACCAAATAAACTTTGTGCAACTCGTCCAACTTATTTACTATTTATTATATATTATATTTATAATATATATAATATAATGAACTATATAATATATAATATATATATATATATATTTATCATTCTCACCTCTTTCTCACCAATTCTGTAGGACGGCATTTGCATCTGTCAGTTGTTTCTGTACGAAATTTTCTTTTATGCCAACGTCTCTCGTGATCCATCTATTATCCTACAAAGATTCCTCCAACAGTGCCTGAACGTTCCTTGCCTCTTTCTCGCCATTCAAGCCGCGTTCACGTTGGTCGCTCCATCTAAAATACTTTATTAGGTTCTCATCCCACTCACTCTTCTTCTTGGTCCCTCGGTTCCTTTGCCAGATATTATTCTCTCTGAGAGGCCACTTAGTGCTCCTCCATCCTTTCTGACAGTCCATACCACCGCGCAGGTTTCTGACTTGCACTACATCCACTACACTTCCTAAACCACGACTCCTCATCACCTAGGAGATCTGCACCTAAGTCTCTTTCCACCACTTCTCCTCCATATCTCTCCTTGTCACTCAAACAATATAATCAGTCGCAACACGCGCATCTCGCACGCCTCTTCCAACTTACATCTTTTGCCATCTCGTATTATTAAGACCCATGTCATATCATGGCTTTCCGGGTTCTATCAGTATTGGTTCCATTTACTACTAGCTGTGTCACCATTACATCTTGACTCCGTCTCGAAATTGCTTTTTCCTTCAACAATGCGGAACATCATTTGCTGTTCGATTTCTTGTTATTCTCCTTAATTTAATTCCGAACATTGTGTCGTTTTCCTCTCCACAATGCACCCCTAAATAATTAAACTGGTCCGTTTGTCTCAGTCCTTCTCCACGCAACTTACGTCCAGGACATCTCCACCACCTCCGATCAACATTCCCCTCTGTTTTCCCTCGATTTATTCTACTCCTGTGCTACCCTTTCAGATATACATATCTCTAATGATATATATATATATATATATATATATATATATATTACTATATATATATATATATATATATATATATATACGGTATTAACTTTAGTAATAATAATTATAATATATATTATATATATTTTATCGCTAATATATATATATATTCTTCTTTTTTTCAGAAATATGCTTATATATTCATTATTATTTCCATAATAAAAACTTTTATCTTTTATATATATTAGATAACCTAATTAATTAATTAGATTTAATTATCACTCAGTAAACATTCCTTATTTTTGGCGTCAGGCTAAACCAAATCGAAACGCTTCCTCATTGTACTTGAATATTTTATTCACTTCCTGAATTATAAAAAGTACTATCATTTGCCCAGAGCTGGTGCGCTTGCCGATAATAATTTTCTTTTGAGTAGCCTGCGTTGCCGTCATGACCGCCAGCAGACCCAGCTGCGTTCCCTAGTTCTGCCTATTACTTTTTGTCACAATCATTCGCGCTTTTGCGCCTGTCGACTTTTTCACCTTTCCGATTCTCTTGCTGACTTTGTTTTGCAAACATTGAGTCCCTTTAGTTGTCCGATATATGAATACCAATGCTTTTTATTTTAAGGAAAAGATTATATCACCCATTTATTAATTTTTTGTAATTAAAACACCGCAAACTAATATATCTACACGTCCACTTCCTCCTCCATGTCCTTGTGATCCATGTTTCTCCCAAGAGAGTTTCTCAGCACGAGCGCTGGAAGAAGTTGAAAAATTAATTTCAGCAGCCATAGTTGCCAATATTTGGTAGTTAAGAACTACTGAACTAGATATATAAGTAGAGAAGATTTTTCTCTAATAATATAATAATTAGTTTAATTATAATATTATATTTATCACTTTTAGTATTATGAATATAATATATTAAATATATATATTAATTATATATTATAATATACATAAATTTATTTAACTATATTATAATTAATATATATAAGTTTACACTTGGTTATCTTTGGTACAACTGATACAAGTTTTTGAACCACATGCTTATTCTAAGTTCTAACTTTTAAGGCTTAAAAAATGCTTTTTGCTTTCCTGTTTCTATAGGCGCGGCTATAGGCGCAGAGGATTGGCTGTGCGCCTTTGCTTAGTCCGCCTTTTTAAAATTGTTGCGCCTACGGAATATATGATAGTGCGCCCACATAGGACGCATTATTCTCCCGAAGACTCGAGCGCAACGTTTCCCAGCCAGCAGGTTGCCCTAAATTATGAATATAGTCTCTCAACACAGTTGAGTGGTCATTAAGTCACGTCAGCGTCGATCATGCTCCGAAGGATCTTACCGAAACCATCCAGTCTACTTAGAGCGACCTTGGAGGTCATGAATACATACTACAGCGTATCCTTTACAGATTACATCTGTATAACATTTTAATAACGCATCTCATCCTGAACTTGCTCGCGAGGCATATTTGTGTTCCAAAAAGAAAAGGGGTTGGAAGCAAAAAGCGTCCAGGCCGATGAACCCTTTTTTTTTCCCCAAACTCAGAGAGTAAAGTCTAGGAGAATACTGTTTTTCCAATTCTTCACAACACTTATCGCGTCCGTCGGGTCTTATTGTCGGAGAAAGTGTGACAAAAATTTAAATTTACAATTGCAATCTATCTTAATGCGTTCAGACAGATATGTGGAACACCATTTTAGGTTTTTGTCCCAAGATATCCGCAGATTTAAAAACCACGTGGTGGAGATACATTGGTTTGCGAAACTGGATAAGTCCCTTGTAACTGATTCGAGGAGAAATATTTCGATAAAAATCTCGTTTCTAGAAAGAACCTAGACTCTCAGCAGTCAGTACCTCCCAGACTTCCCTCACCCTTGTCAGAAAGAAAGTTCAGAAACTGCGCTACACTTGACATCGCCCCTGCGCTACTTCCAAAATTGGCATATTCGAGAGCCTCCAGCGACATAACTAATCATTTACTCCTACCTAATTTAAGAGGACAACCTAGGAATTCGCCTCTTCACGACATTGCCTGATTTACAATTACTAAGTTGAAGTTCATTCCACTCAACCTAGTAAAATTCTTTATTTAATTTAATAATCATTTACATACACTGTCTACTATGAGTATAGTTAAACACTTTACTTCACAAGGATACAGAGGATGATCCACGGGCGGTGCGCAACACTCGACTGCCTAAACCAGCATGGCTAACCCTATCGGTCTAATCATAACTTCATCCTTAATATAATTTTTATTTCTAATGTTTTTTTTTCCAGCCAACTTTTATTTATTTCTAGTGATGGCTGTTTCCTGTATCACCAATCTATACAGATGCTTCGTTATGCATATACCTTTAACATTAACTCTTAAGCCGAGAGCAAAATTACAGAGAGAAAGTGCTCTATATAAACAAAGTTGTGTCTCCACCATGTTACATATGTCGTGTATAAATTTCCATATGGTAGCAGGTTAATGCAGTTTGTTCCCAATCTCATCATGAAAATCTTCGGCATGTTTTTTGCACGCAACGCGTGCCGTTCCTCTCGCGAGGCTTACAATTCAGACGAATTCACACAAGAAATAGACATACGATATGTTGAATATTCAGAGTCCACCAGGTACTCATTTTGACTGAAGGGAAATAATTTTTTCCTCATTTCGAAGCGCAATTCATTCACCCATTCCTTATAATATCATGTAAAACAGCACATCAATATCCTGAATTAATTTTTATCCACTTCCTCTTATGTTGTTAAAGCTTATGCAATTTTTTTTTTCAAATAATTATGTTGTCCCAAAACCTCTCTCTTAAAAAGTTTCTTCAAATCATCCTGGTCCAGCGTTTTTACATCACCATGACTTTCTTTCATATAAGTTTTTTCGGTATGAACATTGACCATCTTTGCAAGGTTTCCGTACGCTGATGCCGAAAACTGGTCGTATTTGCGATAGTACTTCTCTTATTTCCATTGGAATAATTACTACTTAGGTCGGATGGATCCCTCTGAATCTCTTGAGTGTGCAGAGCGTACAATTCATTCACTTTGCCTTCAAATAAAAATCATAAACCTTGTTTTAACAGTTTTTTCTCGTATTTTCGCCGCCAAGAGGCTGTCCTCAAGAATTAGCGTTGTCTTCAAACTCCAGACTCTCATACCTACTTCGTTTATTTCATTCCAGGATCGTGATAAGTCTATCCAGGTCACACTTAGAACTCTTTTATGTGGTTCCTCCTAATCATTTTTTTTCTGGCGTTTTGCAAAAAAAAAATCTTTTCCAACATTACCTATTCCTCTTCCACTCATATAGCTTCTTCCACAGATTTACCATTTGCTTAAGCTGAACTCTTTACTCATACCTTTGTCTTTAATTTCACTTTAGACCAGACCGGATCTATATCCCTTTCTCCACTTCCCCAGAATTCATTTAAGCCCTAATGTAACAATTTGTTCTAAAGATGCTATTTTCGATCACACGTACTTAAAACTTAGAAGGCATGGGGTTCTAACAGTATCCTACCTGTGGTTCTTAACCCTTTTCCTTCTGAGCTTGCACCCTGACTATTTCTTCTATGCCTATCATCTTCAGTCTTTCCATTTTGGTTGAAGTGTCCGTTCATTTAAACTATGCCGAATAAGAGGAATCGCTATCAATAATCTAACTATCGTCTTTTTACTTTACCCTCAGTACTTTCCAATTACTTTTCATTTACTTTCCAGAACCTCGTTTCCCGACGTTAGCTTCCCTTAGCGGAAAGATTTGGTAAATCTTAAATATTCAAAACTTTATCTGAACAAACTGAAAGTTTTTGAGAAAGTTTGGCAAAAGGTTTTCATTTCTAAATTTCCCCACTTTCGGTACCTATCCTCGTCTCTGTTCTATTCTATTCTTTTTCGATATTTATATTGATGTTTTCTATGGAAATTTCAATATTTTTGTTTTTATACCAAATATTTTATTAGTGGTGAAAACCTGTTTTTAATAAAAAAATTTTTAACTCTAAAATTAGCTTTTTTCTTCACATTTCTATCATTACAAATAATTTAGACTCTTAAAGTAAGATTTTTCCTAAATTGCTCACATTTGCAATTATTTGGTCAATTATAATTAAGTTTTTCAACGTATTTTTCAGCATTTTGAAAAAATAATGTGTTCATTGGATGCAATTTCAAAAAGCAGGAAAAAATTTAGTTAATTAGTTTTAGGATTGAAAACTGGATGGGCCAATATATCAAAATATTAAATATTGTATGTTTTTATATTCCAATAAAACTTGTTGTGAAAACCTGTTTTATAAAAATTATTTTAAACTTTAAATCCTTTTTCTAAAAACGTTCAACACGACAGCAATTATCAAAATATTAAGTACGATTTTTCTAAATTTATCACAATTGAAATTATTGTTAATCTAAATTGATTTTATACGGATTTTCAGCTTTCGAGAGTTCATTTATATTGTGTTTCATTGAAATTCAATTTTCAATATAGCAGAAAAGAATTTATTAATATTGTTAGGTGTCTTAAATTGACGTTTTTTAATGAATTTCATATATGTTTTTTATACAATAATATTTCTTTAGTTTGGAAAAACCTCTGTTTTAATAAAAAAATGTTAAATTCTGATAACCTGTCTTTTTTCTTCAAATTTTCACATTACAAATTTAGAACTACTTTAAATAAGTATGATTTTTCTCTAATTTAAACTCTATTTAGAAATATTCGGTAATCTAATATTGGATTTTTAACGGTATTTTTCAGCATTGAAAAAAAATTGTCTCTTTCTATTGATATAATAGTCTATACTTTCAAAAGCAGATAAGTGATTTGGAGGATAGTTTTAGGTCGTCTTAGAACTTGACGTTTTTTAATGAAGATTCATATTTGTTTTATTAAAAATATTTTCTTAGTTGTGACACCTTGATCTTAAAGAATACGATATTTCTCTAAATTTCAATTTGAAAAATTAATGGTTTATTTTGATGTTTTTAAACGGGATTTTTCAGCATTTAAAAATAATGTGTTTCATTGAATGCAAGATTCCTCTCAAAAAAGCAGAAGGCGTAATATTTATTAATTGTACCAGTTTACTTAAATTGCCGTTTTTAATGAAATTTTAATATTTGTTTTTTTATACAAAATTACTCAGGAGTGGTAACAAGATTCCTGTAATTTATAATTAAAAAGTATAGACTTGTAAATTCACGCCTTTTTCTTTCTTAAATTTACTTACAAATTTAGAACTCTAAAAGTACGATTTTTTCCTATATTTCCCCACCTGTAATTACCTGATCAATTCCCTTCCAACTGACTTTATGTAACGGTATTTCAGAATTTGCAAAATTTCGTGTTTCATTTGAAATGCTCAACTTCAAAAAGCAGAAAAGAAGAACTTATTAATTGTTTTAGGTGTTCTTAATTGGAATCCTTCTTTTAATGAAATTCAATATTGTTTTTTATACCGAAATATTTCTTAGTTCTGTGAAAACCTGTTTTAAATAAAAAAAATTTAACTTCTAAATATGTTTTTTTTAATTTTTCACATTACACATTTAGAACTCTTAAAAGTACGATTTTTCCTAAATTTCAACATTTTGAAATTATTTGGTTCAGCTGAGAAAAAGCTTCAATACCCTGAGTTATTGGAGATGACCAGGATGTTTCATTAAATGCAGATGCCTGTAAGTAGATTAGTTTACCGTATATTTGTTTTAGGTGATTCTTTAATAACGTTCTTGAATAAAATTTTCAATATATTTTTTTTTATATACAAAATTTCATTAGTTTGAAACCTGTTTTCAATACATATTTACTTAAATTAGCTTTTTCTTATATTCACATTACAGAATTTAGAACTCTTAAAAGTATGTTTTTCCTAAATTTGCATTTGAAATTATTTTGGTAATTTTAAAGAGAGGTTTTAATGTATCTACAGCATTGGAAAATAAAATGAAACTCATAGAGATACTTATGACAAAAATGCAGAAAAAGTGGGAATTTATTAATAGTCTTTAGGTGTCTTACATTACATTTTTTATGAATATTCAATATTTGTTTTTATAATACAAATATTTCATTATTTGTGAAACCTGTTTTAATACAAATATAACTTCTAAAATTAGCTTTTTTTTTAAATTTTCACATTACAAATTTAGAGCCTTAAAGTACGATTTTTCCTAATTTTCAACATTTAAATTTTTGGTAATCTAAAATTGAGTTTTTAATGGTATTTCAGCATTTGAAAAAATAACCGTGTTTATTGGAATTATGCAATTTCAACAGCAGAAAGCGGAAATTTATTAATAGTTTTTAGTGTCTTAAATTGAACGTTTCTTTTAATTGAAATTTAAATATTTGTTTTTTATATACAAAATATTTCATTAGTTGTAAAACCTGTTTTAATAAAAAATTTTAACTTCTGAAATTACGCTTTTTCTTAAATTTTCACATTACAAATCAAATTTAGAACTCTTAAAAGTACGATTTTTCCTAAATTTTAACATTTGAAATTATTTTGGTAAATCTTAAAATTGAGTTTTTACACGGTATTTTTTCAGTATTTGAAAAAAAATATAGTGTTTGCATTGGAAATGCATTCAACAAAGCGAAAGCGAATTTATTAATAGTTTTAGGTGTCTTAAATTGACGTTTTTTAATGAAATTTCAATATTTGTTTTTATATACCAAATATTTCATTAGTTGTGAAAACCTGTTTTAATAAAAGAATTTAACTTCTAAAATTACGCTTTTTCTTAAATTTTCACATTACAAATTTAAAACTCTTATAAGTACGATTTTTCCAAAATTTCAACATTTTAAATTAATTGGTAAATCTTAAAATTGAGTTTTTCGGTCAGTGACTGGAAGAGGTCACTTTTTTAAAACCAGCAATTTAATGTTATTCCTTGCAGGTGAGATGAATCGCGTCAGAGGATAGAAGATGGTATTCGCAAACGCATGATGCATATACATGAATGCGCAAACGTCTGTGCATATACATGAATGCGCAAACGTCTGTGCATATACATGACTCAGTAGTATAAAATGACAAGTGGTGACCACTCCTCAAAAAGGACCCGAAGGGTTCGGGAGACCTGTGAAACCTTCCAGCAGAGCACAAGAGCAGCCATAGGGGATGTAGGGGATCAGTGAAACCCTCCTCACCGCTACGACTCCATGAGAACAGAAGAGCAAATCATGTGAAATGGTGATGGTAAGGTATGCTGTCTGAGCTCAATTCAAAGAGGTCTGACCAGGCTAGATGGAAAAACACCAAACTTCACCATTGGTATGCGCCTTATATGACAGAGGAACATCATGGCTTGATAATCGAGACTTCGAAATGCTACGGGGCACGAAGCGGCAACTGTGGGATGCGGTGCGGTGCGGTGTGGTTCGGTGCGATGCGGGGTGGTGCGGTGCAGTGCATTAAGGCCTTGGGGTTGGGCCAATCACTTCGTTGACCCCGGAAAACGCTTCTACGTACTCGAAAAACCATAATTTGATCCCAAAACCGTCTTAATACGGCAAAATATCAATGCAGAGATGGGGATTCGAACCCCAAATAGGGGCTCGAAATCTCAAATTTCGGGGTAAAGGATTCCTAAATCGAACTCAGCGGGTAAAAATATGCACTAGGTGACAAAAAGTAACTCTAGTAGGAACATGAGATATATGAAAAAGTAGATGAGTAATAGAAAGTCAATTAAATATATGTAACGACAAAACTGTCACCATAAAAAGGATCAGGAAAGAACGTGATGTCATAACTGAATAGAACTAAAGGGATTTGAGGGAGAACCTGGGGTGATAACGGGGTGTAAACATACACATACACAGGCGACCGTGCATACACACACATAAAATAGCTGGCGAACGTATGTGAATAGGGCCCCCACTGGGGGGCAGCCCCCCATTGACAACGCCAGATATAAAAAGTACCCAGGAAGGTAGCTGAGTACTAAAAATATATACCTGTATTGACAGAGTGACAGGAGGGTGACAAGAGGGTGACAAATCTGTCACCCGTCAAGAGCGCTCCCCTAACTACTAGCCTCATCCATGGGAGGTGAATTTAAGGGTGTTCAAGCAATTTTAAAGTAATCCTTTCCAAAATCAATGTTCACCAACTGTGCAAGTCGTAGCTTAAATTTGTGTATCTCTGATGCATTTAAAATTCAGGTTGCAAAATAGGCGACGGGTGTAATATCAGAGACATGCATATTTCTTTGAGCCAGTGCAAATCGGACCTCCGTTTTAGAGCAAAAAATTAAATAATTGAAAGGAGATTGTAAAAACACAAGAATGAAAATGAAACAAGAAAGAAATGAAAATAAAACGAGAATTAAATACGAGAATGAAAATGAAACAAAAAATGAAATGAGAATGAAACAAGATGGTGCCATAGGCATGAATTTGTGTTTTTTTTTTTTTTTTTTTTTTTTTTTTTTTTTTTTTTTTTTTTTTTTTTTTTTTTTTAAAGGTTTATACCAATAGTAGAATCTTTGGAGCACGACGATTAATTGCCATGGTGAACATTCAAAAAGTGCGTAGATTTCTAATTTTTAAATAGCATAGGAGTTAGTCATAGGCTGGAATTAAGGTTGTAACTTTAAAATTGCTGGGATATACACACTAAAACTCTTTCAAAATACTGTAATCCTTCAATCTAAAAGGATCGATATATGTAGTGAAACTAAACAAGTTAAAACACTACAAGAAAAACTAATTTCATCATTTAAAAGTAAATTCAGTTCTGGGTTTCTAACGAAATGTTCCGAAATCTTTTATGGACTGAGCAGCGTTCATTTAATAATTCAGAAATAACAGTACCAAGAACAGATGGTCCTAGAAGGCATCGAACACCCAAATCCATCTTTTACAGACCCGGAAACGTATTATCGACTAACAGTTTTTATCCATGTCTAGACGATATATGATTTCTTCCCTATATTGATATTTTTGATCTCAAAAGAACACCGGAGTCAATCTTCATCAGTACGAAACTTTTTTTCACAATAGTCGACACTTGTGACGTTTTTTCATATTGACAAGTTCATCAGCATTCGAATTAATCAATAATTGACTTTCCTACTATCTGAATCCCATTTATTAGTTTTTCTCTCCATTAGGACTTATGAGAAATATCTTAATTGCGGTGGTGCTTGACATAATCTAATGACATTTGATCGTGTGTATCGGCACGTAACGCTATTTCCAAGCATACCCTCCTTTGAGTTTCTTACATCATTTTTGTGCTTCACATTATTAGCCTAGTTTAATTCCTCACATATAACTCAATATGAAACCGATGATGATGGAGGGAGAGGTCGATTTCTTCTTCATATTGGTGTTTTTCAGAGTTCTGTTTCTGTTTTATATCCTAGTTTATTCCTACTAGTTTTTTTCATATGATCTTTTACTGCTCGAATCCTTCCTAAACATAATCCCACTCATATGCCAATTGATCACCCTTCATGTCTTTAACTTATTTCAAGATCTGCTCACTCTTTCGCATCTAGAATTGCCTCTCGTCTTAAATCTTTCCAATTCCTTCCTCGCTGATCTGGATATAATTTTCGGGTGGAGTAGTCTCAACCTTGCGACATTTTAATTCTTTAAAACCCAACTTCTACAAATCTCCTCTCTAGAGACACCTTTTAACTTTCCTATCCCTTTCGACTGGCCCCCCCCCCCACCCCCCCGCCCCCCCCCCCTCTCCTGTTGACAATATAAACATCCTTTGCTTTATATATAACGAAAAATATTCTGGAAACCCCACATCATATTAGTTGCTAGGGCGGCCTCAAAGAAGCTGTGAGTTCTATTTAGACTTTTTTAAAGAGTCTCATAACTTCCAATATTAAACAAGGTCTCAAATACGCGTCTTGTATAGAGAACTGCTCACTTCATATCTGGGGGGCTCTGGTTTAACCTCGACTTTTGAATAAGGGTGTAAATCAAGGCGCCAAAAGGCAATGTTAATTCTCTTCCAATAAGACTCGGAGTCCACTTATTCTTCGATAACCTGAGTTTGGTGTTGGATGCTTTTTCTCTTTTCTACTGATACCGCATCGATAAGTGGTTGAGGGAACTGACCACTTTTCACGAGTACAAACCATACTATTCGTACTCTTCTGCGTAGCACAAGGTGTGCTGTATCTGCACATAAGTATTTTTTGCTCAGAATTGACATATAGTAATATAGCTTCAGTGCTTCGTTCGCTGTGTGGGCCTAACCCTTCTTCCAGTTAAACCTGCATTTGTTCTGTAAAATTCACTTCATCCATTTTACTTTGTTTTGTGTCATCTACAATTTACATCCTCCTCTACACATGACAGGCTTGCGTCATGTGCTCACACCAGCACTTGTCAAATCGTGCCTTAGAAGTGTGTGACATCTCTTATAGATTATGCTTTCTATATTTACGCCTTCCATTGAATAGGTTCTGCCTGAGTGGTGGGGTAGCAACCATTCGCCCGTTGGGTTTCCCTTCTGATGTGGTTATGTTGTTTTGTGGTGTCTTGTGGTGTGTTGGGTTGTGTTGTGGTTTGTTGTGTGTTTCGTTGGTTCTGGTTAAGGTTTGTGGTTGGTGTGTGGGTTGTGTGTGTTTGTTTGGTTGTGTTTGTGCTTGTTGTGGTTTTTTGGGGGGTCTGTAATCGGATGTGGGTGTTGTTTGTGGTTGGGTGTGGGGTGGGGTTGGTGTGGTGTGTGTGTGGTTTGGTGGTGTTGTGTTGTTGGGGGGGTGGTTGATGGGTGGGTGTGTTGGGTTTGGGGGGTGTTTTTGTGGTTGTGTTGTTTGGTTTTACTTTGTTATATATAATATTATATATATTATATATATAATAATATTATAATTATAATATTATTATTATATATATAATATATATTATATATATGTGTATATATATTATATATAATATATATATATATAATATATAATATATATATATATATATAATATATTAATAATATATTTATAAGTATAGTATATATATATATATATATAGTAATAATATAAGTAGGTTTGTCTGAAAAGTACCGGATCATATGCCGGAAATAAATGTTGCTAACTTGGATGAGTTCCTTTCTTCATCCCCTTCAAATTGCGACCATTGATTTCATACACTTAGTTCAACAGACATTGACATCGATTAAAGCAGCTCTGGATGCCCTGTTGGAATGGTACTCAAGTCCGCTTCGCGTTGCGCAAATGTCCGTCTCAGCAATAAAGCGGCAAGCATTTCATTGGAGATTTCACTTCGGGAATAAACCAGAAGTCAACACAGAGTCACGTGTTTGCCAAGAAACCCTATGATCAGAAGCGACGATAGGCGGATAGTTTCCCAGTTTTTTTGATGACCCAGATCCAGTCTTTACGAACGAACTGCATGACAGAGATGACGGAAGATGTCACGATAGTACCCTTAAATTGTTTACTGTTTTTGTCCTTCAGGGGAATCGAACATTACCATGTGAATCGAACAAAACATCAGCATTACCTCTGATTTTGCTCCTCACCTGTGGGGCATTTTGGAGTTCGTGAGTTAATGCTTGCATTGGTGATGACTGGCCTTTGGTTTATTGGTCGTACCTATACATAAATTTATCTCACACGGTATTGAGTAACTTTGCATCCCCTTGACTGTTTCTAGCATGTATTGTCCGACGTCAAGTCTGACTTCCATATGTTTCCTGCTAAAACATTTTTAGCAGCAAATTTTGCTGCCATCCTGCGTAATCCTAATTCATCCCGTAAATATATAGCGCAGCTTTTGCTGATACAGATATCATCAGCTATTACTCTCACTGTCAAACGATGACTGGATTTTCCAGGACCCCCTCCTTCTCAATGATTTCTGCATTCTTCTTATTGATAGTCTTCCCAAACGATGCATCAATTTCGGAATGATGTGCGGTCACTTTTAAACAGGTTGACAGTATTTTATTTCGGTAACCCATAAGGCATCATCAACAAAAGCCTAATTGATTCTTGCGAAACAGTTTTACGCCTGCGTAATCACCAAGCTTTCTGGCAAAACTTTATTTAGTTTTTTTGCTAACTGACATGGTAGAATCAGAGATGGGATTTTCTCACGTTCACACACAACACTACTTCACTCGGCAGCAGCTTGTCAGCGACTGACGTGTCCGACAAGCTAAAGAATAACCTGACATCGGAAATGTACACTGCACCTTCCAACTTCAGTGCTGCAACCTCAAGTAATTACTTAACATGGGAAGAAAATTATTTTTACTATCCTTTCAGATAGATCTCAGTATAAAATAATATATATATATATATATATATATATAATATATATATAAATATATATTTATTATATAATATAATATATTATATATATAATATATATATATATATAATATATATATAGCATATATATAATTATATATAATATATATAATATATATGATTATATATATATATATATTATATATAAATAAAAATATATAATATATATATATATATTATATATATATATATATATAATATATATATATATATATTATATATATATAGACTTACTTATATATTTTCTCTTAATGTGTAGAGTATTTTGAAAGAGTGTTCTTTGCTACCTGAAAGAGTAGAAAAAAATATATAAACAGGATAATAAGAAAAATTAATAGTAATACATAATAATATAATAATAATAATAATAATAATAATAATAATAATAAGATAATAATAATAATAATAATAATAATAATATAATAATAATAAAAAGTATTAAAAAAAGGAAAA
>JABUQX010076105.1:0-2500 GCA_015478945.1 Trachelipus rathkii
GAAGAGAGATTTGTTCTGTGGACAATTAATGACCTTCATAAACTATTGCAACTTATTTAGATCCCCGTTATAAGGCAAGTTTTTTTTGTAAGACAATTAAACAAGTTAAATCGTCCTTTGTGTTGCAGTTGAAAAACTTCAATCCGAACAGTCTTTTAAATTCGCCATCACATTAAAGGAAAAAAAAAGCGAAATCTACAGAACCAACCCTTTCTAGAAGTAAATCAATAACATTCAGTTGAAGAATTTCTACAGTCCAGTAGTGATGATTTTTAAGCGATCTATAAATTTGGTGAGGTACAGATGACTTGAAAACAGCATATGTTGTGCCTATTTATAGAAAAGGTTAGTAAAGAAGATTTGGGGAAATTATTGGCAGTTAGCTTACATCTCTGGTTGTAAAGGTTTGGAAAAGTTACTGGAAAGTCATATGGAGAAATATTTTAGAAGATAACAAGGTATCGTATGACTCCCAGCATGGTTAGAAAGGGTAGATATGTAAGACAAACCTTTTAGAATTTATGGAATACATTACTGACTGCATTGACCGAGGAGATCCAGTTGATATTGTATATTTAGACTTTAGTAAAGCTTTTGATAAGGTTCCCCACATAAGGCTGATGAAGTTATTGCAATGTGGTATAGGTGGAGTGGTACATGGTTGGATTAAAGAGTGGTTGTGGAATAGAAAAGTGTGTACAACTAAATGGGAATAAATCATCATGGGAAATAGTGAAGAGTGGTGTCGCACAAGGGTCAGTTGCTGGGGCCACTATTGGTTCCTCAATATAGTATAAATGATTTAGACCAGGGACTTAAATGCAAGGGTTTCTAAGTTGCAGATGATGACACTAAAGTGGCCCACCGTCAGAGTTAGGAATAGTGGAAGGATGCATTAAAAAGATCAAAATGATCTGATAAACTTCTTGGGTTGGGCAGATAATGGGCAAATGAATTTTACATAGTAAAAAGTGGTGAAGTTCTTCACTAGGTTACTGCAAATAAAAAGTTTTTAACTAGGCGACGATATGATGTAGGGCGAGTGGGCTTTGGAGTCTGTGCGAGCCAAGAAAAATGATTTAGGTCGGTATGATGATGTAGATAGTGGATGAAGTATGGATGGCCGGGGGAATCGTCGTCGCGGCTATGAGAAGGCAGTGTAATGTATAGGCGACGTGAAAGTAGCTAATCAATGTTTGGAATCAAGGAATAAAGCTAATAAGGAAATGCGGATTGGGCCGATAATTAAATCGCAATGTTGTTTTACAAGAGAAAGGAAGTAATAAGTAAACTGTATAGATAGACTATGTTATGAGTGAGCCAGTAATAGAGTATTGTGCCAAGTTTGGGCCCCTTATTTAAACAAAGACTTAGATATATGCATGAGAGAGTGCAACGTAAGAGGTGTATGATGTATCGCTCATTCTGAGCAACAAGGATCTGTAAGTGTGATCGTACTAGGGTTTGCAGGGTGAATGTAGCTATGAGGCAGAGGCTGAAGGAGGATTAGGAATGTTTTCTTGAGCTAGAAGAGAGAGCGAGTTGTCTGATGGAGGGTGATAATAGATGGAACAAGTACTAGGCAAAATAGCTGCTTACAATCTGAGCTTGAATATCAGAGCATAGCAAAGACACATATTTTTCATAGTAGCATACATGTGACAGGTGGACTCAGGGGGCATTAATAACAAACATTAAGAACGAAGCAATGCCATTCTTGATATAAGAAAGCATGCATTTCAGTAATAGGGTTGGGTTAAAATTTGGAAATAGTCTGCCAGAGGGAGGTTTTGTTGAGTGTGACTCGATTGGAACATTTAAGAAAGGGTTAGAATTCGTTTGTGGAGGGTTGGGTATCATATAATATATTTTGACGAAGCCAAATATGTTGGCGGGTTTTTAGTTTATAGCATGTATTGGTTAGATGGCAATGTGTGACCAATAATTAGTTATTAAGCATGGTGGTATGGTTTTTGGGTATCATATTTTATATTTTTATTTTTGGACTAAGCCAAATTGGTGGATTTTGTAGTTACAACAATTGACAAGCCCTAGGCGTGCTTTGTGGATTTTGCATGGAGCAGTTTCGGGTAAGTGGGGTTGACTGGGGCGTCTCGAAAAAAAAATAAGAAGAATAATAGGGGCCCCATGTGGCTTTTTACCGTGTCCTCCTATATTCCTAATGTCCTAAAAGAAAAAAATGCACTACCAAAAGATGTAGTGCAAATGATTGAAAACTTTCACCAAGAAAAACGACTAGATACATATGATGATCCTATCAGTTGGTGGAAAGTTAAGTAAAATGTTTACCCACGCTTGAGTAAACTGGCAAGGAAATACTTGGCCTGTCTGCCAACTAGTTGTTCCAAGTGAGAGTATTTCGCAATGCTGGGCTAATATTGTTGAAAAGTAGAAGCAGAACTCTGTTCAGCAGAAAGCGCCAGAAAATTAATTTCTTCAAGCACAAGCCTTCCTATATTTGAATTTCAATATTAGTGCA
>JABUQX010076105.1:5000-39378 GCA_015478945.1 Trachelipus rathkii
TTTTTGATTGTCATCTTAGAAAATTTTAAGAAAAAAAAAAAAAAGGAAAAACCAAAAAACTTAATTAATTGAATTTAGATTAATAACAATAGACAGGAATGGTATTATTAGAAGAAATGGATATTTGACTCAGTCAGGACATAAGAAAGAATTTTTTCGCACAGTTCAAGGGTGACAGGGCTTACAACCGCGGCCCTTTACTTGTTTTCTTGCTTGAAAACTCCTGGACCCAGCATCAGAAACTTTTGCCCCCTAGAAGCACGATTTTTCTGGAGAGCTCTGGAGAATGATTTTGAAGGCCAAATGGAAGAAGATGCTAGTTCCATTGAAAGTGTGAAAACCCTACCTGAGTAATAACTCAAGGACTACGCATCGAAAAGCCATTGGGCTGAAGAAACAGTTTTCTATAGAGTGGCTCCGACGCCATCGCAAGAGATAGCTTCGAGGCCGCATAAAGGAAAGAAGATGGACTTAGGCCCAACAGTGACGGAGGGCGAAAAGTCCTAACAGAAGAGGGTGTGGAGATCGTAAGAATGTAGAACAGCGGATCGTGTAGAGGAATCTAGTATATAAATATAATATATATATAGCTTAGAGGCAGGTATTTTAGGTATGGCAGAGGAATGACATGAATGAGTAGTGTCATAGATTTTGCTCTGATATATAAATAATAAATAACTGATATAAAATATATATAAAGGAAAAATACAGTGATATAGTATATATATATACTATAAGCTGTGATGTTTACGTAGTATCTTATTTATATATATAGCGATAATCGTACACGACGTTATATAGTATATAGTTTAAGTAGGTTGAAGCTAGGATGGGACGTAGATTAGCGTCATCCTCATTTCGTCCATCAGCTAAGAAATGCGCGGCACTATGCTGTATTTTCCTCTACGTTCAAAACATGTCATCATCACTGGACGCAATTTTTGCCGATTAATTTGAACAAATATTAAGGAATTTTTGGATAATTAAAACTCAAAATAATAATAATATATCGGCTTAGGTTTCTTTAGTTCCTATATTTCTTTCATTTTTGTTTTTTTATTGTAAACTTGGTATGTCAAATTTTAATTCCATTTCCTTTTATGATATTTGTTCAATTAATAGGCACATATGCAATATTTTGTCTTCTTTTTTCACACCTTAAATAATTCCTAGTGGATAGAGGCGTCCGGTATTGTTAACTCAGCGACGCAGAGTCCCGTGGTGTTCGAATCCAGCTGATGGAAAGTATACTATCTCTATTGACTCATTCATACCTAGCGCTAGGGGGGGGGGTGTGGGGGGGGGTGGGGCGTGAGCTGGTTCAATCTTCAGCTCCAACTCTTCTGGCTCAAGCCAATCATGCAATCATTTGAAAAGATTGACTCCGACTATTATAACTATTCTCACCAATTGTAAAAATTGGTTCAAGCTCCAGCCCGATCCTCAGCCCTGCAAAATCTACTTTATTCAACTTTCAGTCATAATTTTTTTCTCTCACTTTACTTTTTTTTTTTTTTTTTTTTTTATACAAGCTTTAATTTATGACAATTAAGCCAATCTAACTGACAGGTGAACCCTTTTCATCTGTCAACAAAAAATGCTTTGCCCCATTTTTTTTTATGCACAATATCTCACAACCACCATAACACACCTCACACACATGAATGAAACCGAAGTTGACAATTTTAATTACCCGAAATCACTCTACATTAATCCTGAAGGGTCCTGTTAAGTTCAAATATCTTTTGCTTTCGTTTCGGAATGCGAAATTTTTCAAATTTTTTCGTTCATTTTTTTTTTTTCTTTGAGTTTCAGCTACTTCAATTCTGAATTTCTTTCTCTACCCCTTAGATACAGACTAGACTTACGATGTTTATTCTAGCTACTCCTCCCACGTATAAAATTCCAATAATGCTACAACAATAATAATAATAATAATAATAATAATAATATAATAATAATAATAATAATAATTGTGATGGGGGACGATTTAATCGTCATGCAAGCATCGGGCACAAAATTGGTCATATTTTTTTTCAATTGTCATCGTCATGGCAATTTTTGCCAATTATTTTTTGCGATTATTTTGAAGAATTTATTAAGAATTTTGGATAATATTAAAACTCAATAATCATAATCAATAAATATATATATATATATATATATATTATATATATATATAGTATATTGATATATATAATTATATATATATATTATATATATTCTATTTATATATATATATATATATACGTATATATATATATTATATATATATATATTATATATATAATAATATTTATATATATATATATATTATATATATATATATATATTATATATACTTATATATTAATATACCCATTTTGCTTATGGTATATGTATGACATTGATAGGAGAACTGGTTCGCCTTTCTGTTCTGCGTTCGTATCAACTCTCCTCCGACAATATTTATGAACACCACTTTTCCACATATATAGACGTATCAGGCCCAGCAATACTGTATATCGGCACTGAATACAACCTTTTCTAGACACCTCTACTAAGACATCCTTATTTCCTTTATCCCTATGTGTGCGGAGTAAAACAATTGCCCACATCACGTAGTGTCCTTGGCGTGTCGTCAGGACTAAGGGACGGTGGTTAGTTATCTTTTGCCAGGAACTGCTAATGCATGCCTGGGAGAGAGATAGACGATCGCCGTAAAGGCCTTCTTCTAATATTGCCGAAAAAAGTTATAATACAGACTATATACTTAAGAGGAACATATGAAATGGAAGGAATAATGTTGAGGGAAAGGAGAGGGTGATGGGATAAGATATATATGAGAGAGCAATATTGAATTGCCATCGCCTCGTGACTGAAACAAAACGATCAAGGAAACGGTGAAAGATGAGTGGTGTGGTTGAAATGTGTTTGTGCTGTGTGGAAAGGAATGCAAGGGGGATAGAAAGATTTCAATTCTGATGAGTGACTTGTGGTAGACGAGCTATCGTAGATTTTGTGTGTGTGTGAGTACTAGAATTCTAAGGGTTAAATTTAAGTTTGAAAAGGTCAAAAATTTGTGTGGTTGAACATATGGTCCATCTGAGGGTAAATGTTGAAGAGAGTGCGACTTTTTTTGGGATCATCTGAATGATGTTTTGGATGGGGTGGAAAATAGGAGATTCAGTTCAATTTGCCACATATTTTCCTACTCCATGATTTTTTTTTTACAGTTGTCAGTTGTCACCACTCACTGGCGAGGCCCTATTCAAGGAGGGGTATAGTACCCTCTCAAAAGTTCCCCCTCAAGCGCAAATACGCTATATGAACACAGACTTACAAGGAGGAGATTAAAATTCAGAAGGAAATACAGAAGATGGACGAGAATTCGCACAGACAGAGGGGTGGGAAAGAAGGAATCACCAAGACAAACTAGCCTGGAGTTACCGAATGTCAGCACAAAACTCGTCGCGGCAGATCAGCCCCCTGGTTGCTACGAGGGGAATGGTAAGTGTGTACGCGACGTTGATAAGTAACTCGAGCACCTGCCGCTGCAGTTCCTATAGGATAGAGATAAAGAATCAACATCGCGCCACAAAGATAGAGGGTCAAGTGAACTGGAAAATACAGAACTCAGTTTATATAGCCTTTTGGCCTTTGCTTCGACCCTTTCAAAGCCGGGTGAAACCAGAACACCCCCCCCACCAGATATGAAGAGCAGTACTCCATACAAAGGGCGGTGTAGACCCTTGTATAGCTGGAGCAACTGGAAAGAGGAAAAAAAGTCTCACAGTCTCGACGAACTTCCAGTTTCTTTGTGGCCGCTAGCAACCGTTGTGACGAGAGGTTTTCCAGACATTTTTTTTGTTTATGTTAACGCCAAGAATGTTTATATTTGTCAACAGGAAAGAACCGAGAGAACCGTCGAAGAGATAGGAAAGTTAGAAGGTGTTTTTTTTAGAGAAGATTTGTAGAAGTTGAGCTTTAAAGAATTGGAATTTCACAAGGTTGAGCACCACGCCCATCCAGAAATCTTATCCAGAGCAGCGAGAATAGAATTGGAACGATTAAGACGAGAGGCATTTCTAGAAGTAACAGAGGGAGCAGAATTGATATGAGTTTGAAGAAATGACGGGGCTCGAGTCCAAGGCATATGAGTGAATAGGTTAGGGTTGGCAGGTGAGAAGATCATTAATTGAAAAAATAGGAATAAAGTAGGAGATACGACAGAAACCATGAGGAACACCACTATTGACAGAAAAAGAAAGTCGCCCCATTAACCACACCGATTATTGAGCGATTGGAAAGAAAGCTAGACATAAGTAAGCAAGAGAAGAAGGAAACCCAGGAGGGGAGCCTTGAGAGCAGTGACACGTGCATACCCGGTCAAATGCTTTGGATATGTCAAGCGCCACAAGCGCACCAAGCAGTTCTAACGAAACAACCATAAATCAGTTAAGATAGGAAAGTATATCGCCAGTAGACCTCTTGCGCCGAAAGCCGTACTGGCGATCGGATGGAGTTTCCAGATATGGTCTACAGAAGCGAGAGTCTGAGAAGGGTTTCAAAGTATCTTAGATAGAATACAAGGGGAGAGCTTAGGGCGATAGTTAGAAGGATCCGAACGGCTTCCTTGTAATCGGAATAGGTTGGGACATGTTCGTGCTTGCAACACTGAGGGAAAGTACTTGTATTGAGACATAGAGAGTATAGTTAAACGAGGGTCAGGGATAGCACGGAAGCCCACTTCCTCAAAAGCTCGGGAGGCATGCCATCCGGGCCACCCGCCTTCCTAACGTTCATCCTCACTGCTTGGTGGGGCTGTCGCGTGGCTTCTTATCTCCTCTCTTGTTTACGGCCTCTCACGCAGATAGTTCTCTGACTCGGTTGAGCGGTCTGGTCTTCGCCGTGTCATGATGAGTAGCTGCTGGTTGAAGGATGGCGATCTGAGGTTCATGCTTACGAGTATGTGCTATTCACGTCTCAGTGGTGTTGGATGAATATTGAGTAATGACTGGTTCTGCACGCGCGGTGTGTATAGGTCATCTGGTATCGCTGTGCTGAGATTATGAAGGAGAGTTGCAGGCGAGTACTGATGAGAGGGTTGAGAATTTGTAGTGGTATATGAGGAACCCAGAGAATGATTTCGTTCCTACAGGGTTGAGTTATAGGAAAAATAGAAGGCCGAAGAGATTGGCCTTTTCAGTTCTAGAATTTAGCAACAGAATCTCAGATCGAATAAGAGGAGGAAATGGCAGATATACAAAAGTTGCCTTAGAGATGTTATTTTGGCCAAGAGCGCCAAGAAAGATTTGTCACCTAGGAGAACCAAAGGAGGTTAGCCGCACTTTCGTTTGATGAAAGTCCGCCTTGCTCGTCGAAGAGTATCCTGGCACGATTTCTACTGAATGAAAATTAGCGAGAGCTAATAGGAAAGAACGAGAATTTTTCCACGCCCGATACTCACTGTCTCTAGCATGAAATGGCCAGAAGACACAGTACGATCGAACATGGATTATGAGGAGAAGAAAGATTTAGTCGGAAGAAGGAATGACCTGCTCATCCCATCAACGATTAACAGCTCCCTCCTTATCTTTTAAATCTTTATACAGTTTATCAGTATTCCTTACTGAGGTAGCCAATTTTGTATTAATCTGCAAACTTGGAAACCTTACATTTAAGTCCCTGGTTAAATATTTTTATATACTATATATGAAGGAACAGCCACTTTGACCTAAGAAATCGTTACGGACCTCAAAAATGTATCCTCATTTCCATTAATAAATTCTTTTCATTTTCATTAATTATTATTATTATTCAATTATTTATTTTATTAAGAGACTTAAGAATCAAAAATTTTGATGAAATTAAATAATTTTTGGGGGTTTGAACCTCCTGCCCTGTCTACAGGCTTGCTATATATTTTTTTTACTATATATATATATATATATATATATATTATATATATAGTATAATATAATTTTTTATATTATTATATAAATTATATATATATAATAATATATATATATATATATATTCGAGAGAGAACAAAGAAATTTTTAAAATAAACTTTTTCAATTAATCGTGTCATCGGCAAAATTTAATTATAATCGTCATCTGGCAAAATTTCATATCGTACCCAGTTATAGTGGGCCCATGGTAGACGCCACCTCCAAAAGGTAAATAACCGTCACAGTTTTTAGCAAAGGAATCTTAAGGTTGCTCCTTTAGGCTTCATTAAATTGTAATATATTAAAGAAGTCTTTATAATTGTAAATAAATAACTGTAAAGTATAGTACACGTATATGTAAATATAGAAGCTGGAAATTGTAAATAACAAAGACAAATTATAAAAAATATATATTTGTAAAGCTTAGTTATAAGTAATAAGCACTATAGGGGAAGAATTACTCAATTAGATGTCTAATAGTGTAGTTGAGGAAAGAAAAATATGATATATGCTTAGGAAAATTATATAATGTTGGTCAAAAGTATAATATATATATATATATATATACTAATATGATATATATATATATAACCCAAAGTATATTATAGTATATAATATATATCGTATATTATATATATATATAATAAATTATATATATATACTATATATATTTATATATTATATACTATATAGTATTCTTATTTGTCGGTTTATTTATAATAAATATTATATTATATATTTATATATATATATATATTATTAATATTATATATTATTATTAATAATAAAGTATTAAATATTTAATTATTTATATATATATTAATAATATATTATATTATTACTATATATATCTATTATTATAATTAATCTATATCTATTATTTATATAATATTATAGTATTATATTATTTTTAATTCTAATTTCATTATCTATTATCTAATATATATATTAATAGGTATATATATATTAATATTATAATAATTATTAAGTACTTTAGGAAATATCAAATATAAGTTCTACATAATTTTTATCTTTACCTATAGAATCTCATTGTAAATTTCTCACCTATATTATTCTTATATTAATATAATAATATTATTTACAATAATATATATTGATAAAATTTTATCTTTATTATTACAATTTATCTATACCTTTATATTTTAATATATCCTTTTATATATCCCGAGATTTATTATGTGTTTTTATATATGCTGTAAAATTCGGTGCAACTTACTGTATAGATTTGATTAGTATTATCAATTTATTATTCGGGGATTAAATACAACAATCTGTGTGTAAAGTATATTGACTTATTTGCTCGTGTAATAGTGCTCTGGTGTATTTTGTGGGTTATTTTTATCGCATAGTTATATAATTATTGGAAGTTGAGTGGCGTTATCCTGAGAGTGTCCTATAACGTAATAAAGCTGTAGACGATTTTTAAGTTATATGCTTAGAATGGTATATGATATTAATGTATAAAAAGAAAATAGTAATTTATGTAAATAGACGTTTAGGAAGTATCTTAAATAAGAAAATAATTAACAAGTAAAAGAATGAAAAAATAAGATCTTTATTTTTCTTGTAAACAGAGTTTTTCACGAAGAAAATGCGATTTAAGGATATTGGAAATAAAAATGCTGAAAAGTGGAAACACTGCTATGACGTCACCAAAACGATCCAATATGGCGGACGAAGAGCGCAAGCAGTTCACTTACATTCTGAACTTGTTTCGATAAATGACTAGCACTGTGTGCTCTGCATCTTTTGTGTTAGTTTGCTTTATGTTTTTTGTAAATTCATTTTGTTTTTAGATCGGATTGACTTGCTATCCCTGAGTTGGAACTGTCCAGAAGTGTCTTTCTGTTTGTCTGTGATATTGATATTTAGCTTTCAGTTAGAATCAAATTAAAAACAGTGTTTGTAAATAAATTATTTAATTTTGCTTTGATACAGCTTTGGTTAGGAAATTGATAATATTTTTGATACCGAAGGATTTTTTGTATATAAAGGTAATATTTTGTAGAGAACTTACTTTTTTTCAATTCAAATATTCGAACTCTCAAATGGGTTAAGAAGAGAAAGATATAAAAGCGTGGTGAGATTAGTATTGGAACTTTGTTTTGCAATTATCGACAATGCATTGAACTCTTAATGCAGCTCTCCAGTGAGACAAGACTAAACATCTATGCACAGATACTCCTTCTAGAAGAATTATAAAATTCGAATGAACTTAGCAGTGGCCATTTTCTTAATTGGAAGACATTTGCAGTGGCCATTTTTTTGTGTGTGAAACTTTAACAGCAGCCATTTTGTATTTATCGAACTTAGCATTGGCAATTTTCTCGTATACCAACTGGTAACTGTGACCAAGCTAGTTTATTTATTTAAAATCAACCTGAATTATTTGTGGATTTGTTAGTTCAGAATAATTTATATGATGATATATATCGAATTTTAAACCCTATATATCACTGCAAATCGGTTAACTTGTGGCATAGTAGTTAAATTTATTTAAAACGAATCAGGATATAGATTGTTAACAATATTAGTATTTTAGTTTAGTTTTGAAGAATAATGTTGTATAGGAAAGCCTAAATTAAATAAAGAGGCTTTTAGGAAAGTTATAATAACTAATAAAAGATTTGAATTATTATAGTCAAAATTGTTATTGTTTTAAGAAGGTTATTTTATTTATGGTGTTTTATAGAAAATTAAAGACAAGAAAATATTATTTATTTTACTGAATCGGTCCTTAAGTATTGATATATTATTTTATATATATAGGTCGTTGACATTTTATAATCCTCAAAATTAAGAAAAAATAGATTAAACTAGTTGTTGACATTTTGAAACTTGCCGGTTGACGCCATTTTAAGTTCACAGGCCGACGCCATCTTGGAAATAATTGACCATTGACTGGGACAGTTAATGATAGCGATATATTACGACAATTTTTGAAGACAGTTATAACTGACTGAAATAGTTAATATTTATTTGTTATAAAGTAAGTTATAAATAGACAGTGGACATTAACTTAACAAATTTAATAGTATCATTTGGACTTGTTTTTATTTAGCATACACCCAATTGAGACTTTGACATTTTTCAGTTGTCTTATGTTTGAGACTTGATAACTTAGTATTTGGAATAAGCTTAAAGTGACTTTACGTTTTGATAAACCATATTAGTTGGACTTTGATATTTTTGATTCAACTTTACACTTGACTAGTTTAAATTAACTTAGACTAGTGATATTTTGAGAATTTACTTTGTACTTGGACAGTTTGAATTAATTTGGACTTTCAACATTTTGAAATTAACTTTACGTTTTGACAATTAGATTAATTTACAGCTTCGATATTGTGAATGGACTTTACGATTTAATGATTTATAGTGACTTGGAATTATAGTTATTACGAGTTGACTTTATAGTGAGAATTACTTAACCAGGCATTTTTCCTAACCTAGACTTTTGTTGTGTGTCAAGTTGACTTTATGACTTTGAGGATTTTAGATAAACCGAACATTTTGGTGATTTAAATTTATAGCTTTATGATTCGATTGCACACATTGGTGTAACATTGAAATAACTCAGATTTAGTTAACTTTGATTTGACTCAACCTGGTTTGATCTGAAAATTAAACTTGAATTTGATATTGAGATATTGGAGGACTCTAACACCATAACCACCAAAGGATAAAGAATAAGAATATACACACGGGTTCAGTTTAACACAACGCAATGACAGTGATAGTTTTGATTAAATACTGACCACTATACGATCAGTTTATTTGTTTGTTAGTTTTGGTGGTGTGGGTAACTTATACCTGCACTACCACATAATTTTCTTGGTACCGTGCCCAATTCGGACTGTGTTTTTCATGTCATCAATAGGCGGTTACTTTTTGCCTATATTCTTTCCCGCTTTCAACCCAAACCACATAAGGCCGCTCTACTCGTAACAGACTCTTTGGTGGGAGGGTGTGTTAGGGCCTTCAATTATAATTTTTGAGCCTGTTCAGGATAACATAATAGATTAAGATGGAAGACCAGAAAGTTTTGACGGAAAATAGAAATAGACAAGACGAAACCAATTGTGAATTTTGTAATAGAAAAGGACATGAGGTGAAAAAATTGCTACAGGAAGAATGGTTGTTGTTTTTCTTGTGGTGAGAAAAGCCATCAAATCAGAGAGTGTAGGGTGAGAAATAAAGAAAGAGAACAATTACGAAATATAAGAAGAATGGAATGTGCATTTTGTAGAAAGATAGGACATATGGAAACGCATTGTTTCAGAAAGTGGAAATGGTTTCTGGTGCGGAAAACAAGATCACAAGATAGCATTTTGTACAGTAAAAGTAAGAGAAGACAAGCGAGAAAAGGTTATTAATGTGAAACAGGAAGAAGTTATCAGTGTGAAAGAGCAGAGAGTAGAAATATTTTGTTTATATTGTGGAGAAGCCCATCTTATGAAAAATTGTAAAGACTTTCAGATAAGTGTACTGCAGATGATTTCTAGATTGCAAGAGCTTGAGATGCTGGAAACAAGTCGGAATTCTGAAAGTGATTGTAGCACAGTTGAGGAAAATATAAAGGAGATAGATTACTCTGAACAAAGTTATGAAGTTACAGAAGGTCACAACACTACAGCAGTCTTTGAGAAGATAGGAGATAATCAAAGAAAATTAACCTATCATAAGAGGAATATACGACATAACACAGTTGAAAAGAGGTAGTACGCACCCTTGTTGTGGTAAATTAGAGGCTAAACAATAGGTAAAAACACCCGTTAGTATGGCCTTGGATTAAAGCCCAGCAACATCTAAAAAAGAGGTACGCATACAAAAAAAGAACAAAACGATGAATAACAATCGTAGCATAGGTTGATTGGAGCAAAATAAATGTTATTTAAGAGTGGAGGATACAATGGGAAAGGCAGGAAACACTTTTGTGTAGAAAGTAAATATTTTACGTAGGAAATAAAAAAATAAATATTTTACGTTTGTTTGAAAAAAAAAAAAAAAATTTTCACGTAAGATAAGAATAAATATTTTACGTTTTGTATGTAGGAAAATAAATAAATATATTGCTGTGGCAGTTGGTAACAATTCTTTGGCATGAGAACAGCTTTTCGTTGTTGTTTTACACACAAAATTTTGCTGAAAAAAACAATATTGTCTTGCGGGCAACTGCTCAATCGGCCAAATAGATGTGCTTTTGGCAATAAACAGAAAGATAATAATTGGAATCGCATCTGGCGATTGTAGCGGTTTTGCTCGTCTTGAAGATGGAAAAAGAGGTCCGGTGCTGGTTCCTCCGCAAATCTCTGATCACAGGTTGTCTAAGCGAAGTCATTGGAAGTCTCATGAATTTAAATTTTTGTTTTTGCTTTGACCCATTGAGGTTGGAGAAAATTATTTTGACGCTTGAGCATTTAGCTCTAATAAATTTTTGTTCATTATGCAGTTATATAACTGTGTTTGACCAGCCAGAACGATGCGTTCGTTCACGACCAGAGCGAACATGAATAGAGATATTCCAGCTTTGGCCCGAAAATTGCATAAAAAACAAGCTAGGAATGGAGCTGCAGAAACTTAATTAAGAGGACTATTGTTAGAACCAGGAAAAAAAAAACAGAGTAATTGATCTGTCATGGATGCAACTTGATTGAGAAATTACTTTGAAGGATCCACGCTAACACAGATCCGCCTTATGAGCATAACAATCAACAAACTAAGCTTCACTCTTGATGATTGCAAGAGGCCACAGTATCACGTCCAAGCCAGACAAGAAACGCGGCCTAGTCGAATGCATAGGCACGAACCACCTCCAAAAAGGTAAAAAAGTCACAGTTTAGCAAAGGAATCTTAAGGTTGGTTATTTAAGAATTATTAAAAATTGTAAATATAATTAAGAAATTATATCTCTCTCATTTAAAAATAAATAAACTGTAAATTATAAAGTGTAAATTATCGAATAAAGGTTAAGAAATCTGTAAACTAATAAAAGAAATTATAAAATATTATATATATAAATTGTAAGTAGTTATAGTAAATAAGAAAATAGGGGAAATTACTAATTGAAACTGTGGTTAAAGAAAAGAAAATATTATTATAATTAACGTAAAGTTATATACTGTTGGTAAATATTGTACTTAATTAGACATTATTATTACGGTATATATATCCAAAAATGATATTCTAAATATAGGATATATATCAAGGGTGACATGTCATGCAGAGGTTAGGCTGCTGCTATATACATAATATACCTATCCTATATCATCAACTAACTTAAAGCCACCCAATATATTACCAATCCTAAACCTACAAAAAAATGTTGTCCGAAATTATATAATCATCAACAATATATGTAATACTCTCAAATCAAACATCGGAGGAGGAACAAATTAAGGCATCTTTAGTAAAGTATTTCATTAAATTTTGGTTTCTATTTCTATATAATGAGATTTTAGTTTGTTTGTCTAATAAATTCCACTCTTGCAAGCGTGAACCTAGGAGTTGCTTTGATAAATTCCACTCTTGAAAGCGTGAACCAAGGACTTCTTCTTATTATGTAAACAAATACAAGTGACGATCCAAATCACTGAGTTTTGCTTGTGTGATGAGGTGGGATTTTGTATTTGATCCTTCTGGTATGTATGTTTTATTTCTTAAAGTTGATGCTTCTGCAGTAGTGTCAGGAGAACCATCATCAGAGTCAGAAATTTCTTGCCAAGAAGCTGGTGCAGTTTTAATTGGTAAGTCTTCACCTTGAAGTGCTGGTCTCATACCTGATTGAACATTTGGATACAAAATACTGCTTTAATATTTTTGAAGTAAAGCCAATAACATTTGTTAAGCAAAAGTAGCGATCATCATAATGATTTGTTGGCTCCTGTCAAATCATAGGTATTCAAAAAGCAAATGTTTTTTTCTTTTCTTTTAGTCACTTAGGTTAGTTTTGCATGCTGTATGTGGAACCCAGGATTTATCTTGGTCTCCCAAGGACAATCAAAATAAAGTTTTAATAAATAAAATTTAAATAAAATGCAGTTTTTGGCAGTGTTGGTATTGGCATATGTTGACTTTTAATGGCGGATTCGCCCAAGCAAATATTGGGAGATTTTTTGTAAGCACGATTTTTATATCTTAAATTCCATAAAAAAGCTTTGCCGAACTAAAATAAAAGGAAATGCATTCCTACTTTTAAATACAAGTTACACCATTAAAATCTGGTCACACTGAAAGATAATTGATCTAGGGGAATGACACGTTGCATCACTCATTGACATGTCTGTGCACATTTGAGTTGATATCGCAACATTAACAGCAACTGTAATACTGAAGCATATAGTTATGCTTACAGTATTAGTCATTTAGGATATCGGATATAAATAAACGTGTCAACCATAAGAATACATGTTACTAACAAGTTTGTAGGTCTTGCATGTATTTATATTGTAATTAGACGAGAATATATTTTAAGCTAAAAGAATACTAACATTTGTATTTCTTACATGTACTTATATTGTAATTAGACAAGGCATAAATTGCATAAAAATGTGACGTGATAAAGCATTTTGAATATGATTTCTGATTCAGCATGAAAAATACTATATAGAACGTCAAGTTGTCAAGTTCCTTTCCAGTATTGAAAGTTTTGTTGACCATTGAATTATTAAGTTTAAACTAAAAAAATTTTTTTATCTAATCTAACAACAGCTACTTAGAAATCGATATTTAAAAAGTTTTTTGGTGAACAATTTAAAATACATGCGGCAATTGTCAGCCTGTGAAATGAAATTAAAAAAAAAATTAAGCTTGTAATTTCATGCTCATTTTAAATCATACAATTTAGGGGAAACTCTTGGCTACCATGTTTTATGAACCTTCAACTAGAACTCATTCCAGTTTTGCTGCAGCCATGATGAGACTTGGAGGTCAGGTTCTTAATCTAGACATAGCAACTTCGGCCACTAAAAAGGGAGAATCTGTTGAAGGTTTGTTGCCTATGAAGGTTCTATACAACGTTAAAAAAAAATTTCGCGTTTTTTACATACCCTTAAAGCAGTAAATCAGTAAATCAGTAAACTTCCAAAACTGCCCTCCAGCTACCTCCAACCCACCCCGGATTTACGGCTCTACTTGATCTACTTACTTATGATCTATTAATTTTCAAGTCATATTTCGTATAATGTAATAGTTTTCAATAAACTTTTATTTATTTTTTGTTTGTGTCCTTAAACATTTTGTTTTTTACTAAGCTTACACTATTTTCCTATGTTTTATAACTTAAAAATTTCCTTTTACATAACCTACAGCAGTAAATCAGTAAATCAAGTAAATCATCAAATCAAAGTACCCATCCACCCCAGGAAGCCCTTCTATGATCTATTACTCTATTGATCTATTGATCTATCCCCTTTTGATGAATCATTATATTTTTTATAAAAAATTGTTGCTTTTACATACCCTAAAGCAGTAACATCCAGTAAATCAATTCAAATCAAAACTACCCTCCACCATCCGTCCTACCCATCCCGTGTGTCTATTGAATCTATTGATCTATTGATCTATTGATTCAAGTAGTATTTTTTTATTAAAACTTAACTTTATCTTAGTTTATTTTTGTTTCCCATTTTTAAACATTGTTTTTTCACCTAAAAATTATTCTTTTATGTTTATACAAAAATTCTGCTCTTTCTTACATTACCCTAAATCAGTTAAATCCAAGTAAAACTCAAATTAATCCACCCCACCCTCCTAACCAATCCACTGATCTACTTGATCATTAATCTATTCGATCTATTGATTTCAAGTCATCATTTTGTATAACATACACAAAAACTTTCCTTTTATTTATTTTTTTATTTTTTCTTTAAACAGTTTTGTTTTTACATAAACATTGATTTATTTCTTTATGTCTATAATTAAAAAAATTTGGCAGTTTTTACCATAACCAAAATCAAAAAATTCAGTTAAATCAAACTGCCATCCAGCCACCCCTCCTTCCCATTTGCGATCTATATTCATTGATCTAATGATCTATTGATTCAATTCATATTTTTATTAAAAATTTGTATGTTTTACAATACCCTAAAGCAGTAAAATCAGTAAATCAAACAAACCTCCCCACCCTCCTCCTCCCTCCCCAACTTTATCTATGATCTATTGATTTGTATATTTTTTATAATATAACACCATAACTTTTATTTATTTTTGCTTTTTCTATCACACCATTTTTTTACTTAAAAATTTATCTCTTCTTGTATGTTCTATAACATGTTAAAGAAATTTTGCATTTTTAATACCAAAGCAGTAAATCCAGTTAAACTCAGTAAATCAAACAGTAACCATGCCAATATAGTATAAAAGTGGGTGTACTTCGGCATAATACATCTTTCTCAGTATATTTATATAAAGCACAATACTTTTATTTATTTTTGTTTGTTCTTTAAAACATTTTGTTTTACTAAAAAAAATTATTCTTTATGTCTCATAACTTAAAAAATTTCGTCCAGCTAAAAATAACAGCAGTAAATCAGTAAATCACCAAATCAAATCTCTATCCTTCTACCATCCATGATCTATACCTCTATGTGATCTATTGATTCAAGCATATTTTTTATTAAACAATTTTGTTCTTACATACCTAAGCAGTTATATCATTAACTCTAGTAAACCAACTACCCTACAGCCACCCTTACCCATCCGTCGACTCTTATCTTACCTTGAGTTTTAACCAGGGAACACTATTAGCAATCAGACAACGCATCGTCTTTGAGAAATAGTTTCCTAGAGTGCTCTAGAGCAAGTGTATTCATATCTCGCCAGACATAGAAGATGCGTGTCTAACTGACAGATCGAAAGCCCTATCTGGGAGATGGTATAACTGATATATACTACTACAATACTAATATATTATATATATATAAATATATAGTATATATATACTAATACTATATATACTATATATATATATAACTCACAATTGTTTATTATTTAAAACTTAAACAAAGAAGTCATATAGTGAAGGTAAAGAATTTTACTGCCTTCTCCGGGATTGAACTACCGACGTGTTGCAACTGTGGACAATATACTCTATGCTTTACCACAGCTATCCCCCAACCCAAACATTTTTGATTCAAGAACAGTTTAAAAGCCAATCGAGCTGTCCTTCAAGGTGGCCTGTCATATCCCCTCGTTCTTAATCATTTTAGTGTCAAATATTGCATAATCCAATTTCTATATTTAGATCTTACAACAAAGCAACCCATTTAGCTTTGAGATAAGACATATGCCTTCTACGGGATTGAACACCGCTGTTTGTGACTGCAGGACAATATACTCATGCTGTACCACTGGTATCCCCGCAACCCAAAAAGTGGCTTCATTCAAGAACACAGTTTTAAAAGCAATTAGTATGTTTTCCCTTACCTTCAAAGTGGGTTGGTTATAGTTCTGTTGGTAAAGTATCGAGTATATTGTCCTAAGTCGCAACTTGCGATGGTTCGATTCCGCAAAAGCAGTAATTCTTTACCTTCCCACTTTATGCTCTTTATTTAAGATATACAATAATAAAATTGCGATTATGCAATATTAACCCCTACAATTATTAAGAACGGCGATAGGACCAGGCTGACCACTGGTGATAGTCACCTTGAATTGAAGCATCTTTGCTTTTAACAATTTCTTTATAATATTTTCATATATATATTCATAATATTATATATATATATATATATAATAATATTATATAATATACAAATATATACTATAGAGATATATATATCTATATAAAATATATATATATATAAGATATATAATTATTATATAGTATAACTATATATATATATACTTATATGATATAATATTATATATACATATATATAATATATATATATATATATATATATATATATATATAGATACTATATAATATATTATATAGATATTATATATATATACTATATATATATATATTATAATATATATATATTATAATATATATATAATAATATATATATATATATATATTATAAATATATATATATATTATATAAAATATATATAGATATATTATACTATATATATAATATATATATATAAACTATATTATCTCATAACTAATATTATATATATATACTATATATATTATATAACTATATTATATATTAGTATATTAGATATACAAGAGAATATGCAATACTTACAATGAATTGTATGTTGTAAATACCCTCTGATGATATGTTTCACCCATTCTTCTGATTCGTCCTGCACCCTAGCAGATTGAGCTAAATGTTTGTCCACCACGCCACCACGAAACAAAGAGACCGAGAATACTACTACTGTCCAAGAAGAGAGCATTACTACGTATTCCTCCCGCTTGCACTTCGCGGTATAGGCCAAACAGGGTTAGTTCGGGCATGAAGTTGAATAATCAATACCAGACCGGCGGTCTTATGTACCAAGAGAAATGCATACCTGCAAATGAAATTGGATTTGATAACTACCCCCTGATGTATTTTCCACCAATCCTGGATCTGGATCCTACCCGTAGCCGATGATCCGTGCAAGTGCCTGACCAGCCTACGCCATGACGAGGAGCAAGAAGAACCGAATACTTCTACTGTCCAGCAGAGCATTACACCGTATTTCTCCCGCTCGCACTCGGGCGTAGGGTCAAACAGGGTACTGCTCATGGTGAATAATAATACCAAGACCAGAGGTCATTATGTACAAGAGAAATGATACCATTCAATTCAAATTATGCTATTTGTAAATAGCCTTTATGTATTTCATCACCTTTGCTGGATTCTGAATCCTGGACCCTAGCAGATGAGCGCTGCAAGTGTTGACCACTTCCCGCACGACAAGACAAAAAGAACCGAGAAATACCATCTACTGTCTAAGCCAGAGCATACTACGTATATTATTCAGCTCGCACTCGGGTAGGCAAGCAGGGTTACCGCGGCCATGGTGAATAATAGTACCAAGACCGAGGGGTCATTATGTACAAGGTGAAATGCAATACTATAATCATATTTGTATTTGTAAATACCCCCTGATGTATTTTCACCTGGACTCTACGATGTTTGGTCCTACGCCCAAGTGCGAGCAGGAGGAATACGTATAATGCTCTGCTTGGACAGTAGTAGTATTCTCGGGTTCTTCTTTTTTCTCATCGTGGCCGGTAGTGGTCAAAACACTTGCATGCTCATCTCCTTAGGGTGCAATCGACGAATCCAGCATGGTGGAAAGAAACATCAGGGCTTCGGAGATTTATATTATTAATAATAGTATATAATTATATATATATATATACTAATACTATATATATAGTATATATATATAGAATATATATTATATATATTATATAGTATATATACTATATATATACTATTATACGATATATATAATAATACTACTATATATATATAGATAAATCATATATATATATAAATTACTACAATTATTATTATATATATACTATATATATAATATATATACTATATATATATACTATATTAAAATATATATATATAACTATAAAGTATGATGAAACATTAGTATATATTAAATAGATATATATAATATATTAGATATATATATAATAATATTATATATATACATATATATATATATATATATATACTATATATTATTTATATATATTATATATATATCTAATATATATATATTATATACTATATATAATATATATATTATAATTTTACTATAATATATTATATATATATTATATATATATAATACTTATTATATATAGTATTATTATATATTAATACTATATATATTATATATATATATATATATATGACGACGGGTGCCGAAATGGATTAGATTGAAAACAGAGGGGGGAGATAATGAAAACAGACGAAAGAACTGGAAGCTTACAACGGAGAAGAAAATGAGACTGAGGCTAACAAGAACCTCTTAAATAGCTCTAAATAGCTTTCAGCTATAGGCTTTGGAATGAGGATCTGGCCAGATTATTGTAGCAAAGAATTTTACTAATTTAATGAATACGTTTTTAAACTTTATAGAAAGAAGATAATCATTTTAACTATTTTTCAAATCCTTATGGCAGGAGTTGCAATAATTTTCGACAGATATTATCTTTTAATTATTTTGAATAAACATATAAAAATAAATCATAATTAATAATGAAAATAAATGGAGAGGAAAGACGACAGATACTTTCGCACTTTAGTTTTTGGCTTAATTGTATTTTAAAAAATTGACTTAAATTGTAATTTAATACACAAAACTTGCACTAAATTTCATTCTGGTCAGATAGTTTGATTAAAGCGACACCTCGGACTCATATGAAGAAGACCTCTTCGCTTGGGCTATCAAGGGCAGGGCAACCCCTAAACTTCCATTTTAATAATAAATATGTATATTAGGGCGACGAGGCGCTAGCGAACCCGCCTTTCTTCTTTCTGCTCTGTATTACTCTTGACCAGCGTTCGGATTCTTTATGCGCCTAGAAACACGATTTCTGGAGGAGCTCTGGGGAAACGAGTTTCGAGGCCAAATGGAAGAAGGATGCTAGCTCCACTGAAAGGGTGAAGCCCTACCTGAGTAAATAACTCCAAAATTAGCATCAAAACCATCAGATTGAATAAGAGGATTAAGAATGCTCTAGGATAAATAGTTTCGGCCCAGAAGGAAGAAGATGCTGTCCCAACTGACAGGACGCTACCTGGGAATTGGTACATATATATAATTATGAAAATAATATGACTATAATATATATATATATATATATATATTATATATATATAATATATATATATTACGATTATATACTATATAATTATATTATTATAAGATATATAATATAATATTATATTATATACAGTTATAATACTTATATATTATATAAAAGCTATCATATTCACCCTATATATACATTATACACGTGTATATATACTATATATATATATATATAATACTACTCATAATATATATAACCTATACAGTACAAATATATAGTATATTACCATACTATATATAAATACTCTACATACTATCACTATATATATATACTATATATTATATACTATACCTTATATATATATATACCCTATATTATATATACTATATATATATATATATACTATTATATATACTCAATACCTGCATACCTAGTAACTATACCGTCATAGCACATTATACATTATCTCATATACATCGCTACTGACCTATAATAAAGTATACATTACTATATATATATTTAATATTATACTATATATATATATATAATAATATTATATAACTATATACTTTTTTTTATACATAGTATATACTAATGATATATATATTTCATTTAGACTCTAATCCACTTTACATTCATCCTCCCATATTCAGCTATAAAGACTCTCTCTTCAGGGAAGCCATATACAGTGATACCAATTTGGAAATATCGTGTCCCAAACTGAGGAATCCGATCTTCAGTTTTCTTTAGAATCCTGTTATTTGGCATCTCACAACCGACTTGAAAAGGTGAAAAAAGCTAAATCTTTAGACAGTCTTTTAATACATGAAGTCCGAGATTTTGTGTATATTAAGAACTTTACCTGCAATATACTTAATCATTATTTATCTATATTGATCTATAATTTTAAACTTTATATATATTTATTATTATTGATTATTATAATATTTGTATTATAAGACTTTTATCATTATTCTGTAAGCCTTGACAACATGTGTAAGAGAAATTGCTTGCCCCGAAAACCTAGTCGCTAATAAAATTATTTAAAATGTTTAAATTCGCTTTGGTAATATTATGCATTATGTATTATATATATATCTTAGTATCTAGTATAGCTATATATATACGATATAGGATAAATATTACACTATAACTATATACCGTATATACTATATTATATATAGTTATATTATACTATACTATAATGATACTATAATACTATATTATCTTACTATCAAATGATATTATATATATCTATATTACTAAATATAATATAATATAGTATAATAATATATTACATAATAGATATAAAAATAATATAGTATAGTTATATACTATTATAGATATATATATAATATATATACTATATATATATATAATATTATAATACCTATATTTATAAATACTTAGTATATATATATAGTTAATATACTACTAATATATACAGTAGATATATATATATATATAATATATATATATAATATATTTATATCTATATAAATAGTACTATATATATATAATAGTATATATATAATAGATATATATATATATTATATTTATATAATATATTACTAATATATATATATTATTTCATAAATATAATACCTATATACCATATATATATATATATACTCTATAAGATAATATATCTATAATATATATTATATTCTATTCATATCTTATATATATATATATATTATATATATATAATATATATAATATTATATAATTATATATAAGTATAATATATAAAACTATACTTACTATATATTATATATATATATATAATATATATACCTATATATATATATATATTATACTATATAATATAATATATATTATATATTATATATATATATAGTACGTACAGTACAATAGATATATCTATTCTAATATATATATATATCGCTATATAGTAGTTAGGAATGTCGAACCAGCAGGGATGCCAGATTTTAAGGCCTAATATATGCATACCCTAGTTCTTTGATGTATGTTTAGCATTATCACGCTACTTTTTTTTCTGTTACGATTCTATAATTGTTTCACCGTGAATCTCTGATTTCCGCGATCTTTGACGTTGAGTCTGAGCCTGAGTCTTCACTTCGTCGCGATTTTTGTACCGCAGGTTCCAGACTTTTTGCCCCATCCTCGCTCTGTTCGGTTCATTTTTAACACGACATATCCTCGCGCAGCAGCCCTTTATATCATCGCTCATTCTCCATATAAACCACAGAGACAAACTGAGGAGCATTGCATATTGAAGTTATAATTGGGGGGGGTATACCCCTTATGTATTAAAAGGGTATGAACATGAAGACTTTGAATTTAAAAGCACCGTTACCAGTAACTCTTAGAGAATTTGACATGAAAGAAGAGGGGAAAATACAGAACAAAGAAGTAAGGGCTACCGGCATATATTTTTGTTGCGTTGAATAGTGGAAAAATGATACTATATTACACACACACACACATAACACATACACATAAACTAATATAAACTATAATAATATATATATATATATATATTATATACATTATATTACAAATATATAATATATACATACTATAATATATCTATTATATTATATATATATATATATATTATATATTATTTATAATATATTTTATATAGTATATAATTATATATAATATATATTATATTATATATATATTATATATATCATATAACATAATAATATATATATATATATATAAATATACTTACTTTAGATATAATAATATATAATATACTATTATATACTATATATAATTAGCCTCCTATACCGAAAACACACAACCACCATATAGATATAATATATATATATATTATATATTTATTAATATATATTATATTAAATATCATAGAATATATATATATATATAGATACACTTTATTATATATAGCTTATATATATATAGTAGTGAGGTACGCACGATCGTCTTTTCGAGATCGATTAAATATATTATTATATATACCTATTAATTAATATAATATACCTATACAATTATATATATATAATAATATATATATATAGTATATTATATTATAATATTATTATGACTATATATATATATAATATATAATATTTATAATATACTATATATATATTTATATATTATAGTATATTTATATATATATAGATATATATATATATATTATAGTATTCCATATTACATAATATATAAACTATTATATATACCATATATATATACTATATACTATATATAATATACTTATATATATCATGTATCAGTTTTGGAGACCATGTTCTTTCAGAATTTCCTAAGTTCGTTCATATTTAATATTATACAGTCTTTATTCTAATATATCTGTTCATAAGTTATTGTTATTATTACTATATTTTATTTTAATGTTTTTATTGATACTTTTATTATTTTATTGAAAAAAAGGATCTATATAGTTTAAAACCTTTTTATTTTATTTTTGCTTAATTTTTTATAGACATTTTGTTTAACTAAAAAATATCTTTTCATTTTTTGCGCTCAGTTTATAACGTAGAAAAATTGCGCTTTTACAATTACCCTAACAGTGGATCTCCAAAGTCCATGGGACGCGTACCCGGGCGGGTACGCGCAGAAGTTTAATACTCTTAGGGGTAAGCCCAAAGTAGTAATTCACTAGCACTTGCGAAGTGCCTATGACTGTATCACGTGCAGTGATACTATTATAATATTATATATATACTATATAATTATTAATATACTATAATACTAATATAATATAGATATATATATATATATAATATTTCAATATTATAACTATACATACTCCTAATAAGATTATATATATATTATATATTATATAAATATATAATTTAGTATATATATACTATATTAATTATATATATATATTATATAAACTCGCGGGCAATTTATTGCACTCACCCACTAATATAATTTAACTCATTCAATTGGGAAATTACTAGGTTTGTTTGTATTTGTTCATACCTAAACTCGGAATGTCACAGCTGTTATACAATGTATAAACCGTATGTACAATAAACTCTACCAATACAATGGAAATGCGCAAAAAGCGTGTATCATAATCGGGTCTGTACTTCCCCTCTGGCCCTTCAATTATCCTCCAAGCGATTCGGCATATGAATGAAATATCTTGGAGATGGAGATGTCTGTCCAGCGGGAGTGTCAAGCGTTTTGCTAATCGTCCCGGAGTTGACCGGATGCGTTATTCAGTGCCGAACACACCCTATGTTTAAAACAAATCCCAACCATGTTCAATGGGATTCATAATCCCGCTGGCTCCTCGCAGAAAAAATGTGCCAGGAGTCTTGATCCTACCTTGTGCGGTGCCCGATCTGGACGAACCTGTGGCAGTGTGCTGTGTGGCCTTGTCATGGAGTAGTAACAAAAAAAAGGACGCCAATGAAAGTGGACCGCGAAAGGCACTTATACCTCTTGGAGGATTCCTTCCGTCATACCTGTTCAACCATTACAAGCACCCAAACATTGTGTACTCTGCGCTACAATCATTCACAGAGTCACCTTCCTAAAGCAATCCTTGTGGGAGATACCTGCAAGAGAAAAGTGCTCAAACCCCTGGCACGCCCCAATCATACGTCTAAATGGTGTCCAACTGCAGTGTGAACGCTCGAGCTCATCTACGTGAAATGTGTCCAATCTTCATACGCTTTCAAAAAATGAAGAAACCAACCAGATGCTCTGATCAGAGGCCGATGCAACCTTTAATACGTTACTCACGTGTTCAATCATTTCAGTCTTCTCACCGGGGTACGCCTCGGAAATGGCTATTATGTTGACTCACGGAGCCTGTGGCAGCTGTACGCTCTGTTTGGAAACCAATCACTGAGCCACTTGCCAAGTCGGAGATCTGTCATCTCTCCTCGGACGTCAACCCCTCGGGCGAACCCTGACCATGTTCGCTCTTTGCTGCCAGTCTCCCACTCGACGAGATTCGCTGACTGTCCCGATTTGGTTTACACGAGTTTCGCTGAGCACTTGTCCTGTGGAACACAATGCATCTCAAAGTGGGATAATCACTAATTGTTTTTATCTCTTGACCATTCATCCATTGGTGGGGGATCCTTTGTGCAAAGCTCACTTACCAGCATTAAGGTGTTGTTTCGTTAGTTTGTTCTTTTGCTCATGTTTGTTCTCCTATGAAACTGGCTATGAAACGCCGTACTTTCGTATTTCGACATTTGGTTGCTTGTCTTGCTATATGCCATTGTAGTTCGCATATACCTTGTTAGTACAACGGATAAACCCTCCCGAAGTTAGCATCAGACCCAAATAAAAACAACCTTAGCCCTCTCACATTCCAAAAATGAAAGAGCTTTACCATTTTATTACGAGGTACTGGTTTATTAAATTGTCCGCGAGATTATTATATTATATATAAAATATATATATATATATCTATATCATATATATATATATATATATAAATAAGTAGTATAGGGTGGTAATAACTAATATTATAGCTATAATAATAATATATATATATATATATATATATATATATATATATATACTAATATACTATATAGTTATACAAATATATATATATAATAATATATATATATATATCTATTATATATATATATATATATATGATATATATATATATATATTACTATAAATTTGAGATAGGTGATTTTACAGGCCTAAAGGGTACAACTTAGAATTAATTTCGTCTCGTGGGGTACTGTGATCAAAAAATTTGTGAGACCACTGCCCTAACAGCAAGTAAACTCGTTAACATCATAAATCAAACTGCCCTCCAAGTCCTCCCACCATCCGTGATCTACTGATCATTGATCTAATCTACTTGATCTATTGATTCAGTCAGTATTTGTATAATATAATACAAAAACTTTATTTATTTTTTTGTTGTGTTTCTTTAAACATTTTGTTTACTAAAAAATTATTTCTTTCATTTTTATATTTCAAATAAAATTTGCCTTTCTTATACAATAACCTAGCCAGTAACATTTAAATTCAGTAATCCAGTGAATCAATGAAGTACCATCCAGCCACCTCATACGCCTTCCATGTCTATTGATTATTGATCATTCGAATCTATTGAATATCTTCAAGTTCATATTTTTTAAAAAATTGTCGTGTTATCCATACCCCAAAGCAGAAATCAGTAAAATCAGTAATCAAATACCCTCCAGCCACCCCTTCCTACCCATCCGTGATTCTATTGATCTATTGATCTATTAATTCAAGTCATATTTTTATATAATTAAGCAACTCAGTACAACTTTTATTTATTACTTTTTGGTTTCTTTAAACATTTTGTTTTTACTAAAAAATTTATTCTTTTATTGTGTTTATAACCTTAAAAAATTTGCATTTTGTTTAATACCCTAAATCCAGTAAATCCAGTCAAATCAACTGTATTCCCACCCACCCTCTACCAATCATGAATCTACTTGATCTAGTAAACTCATTGATCGTTATTGAAATTCAAGTTAATATTTGGTTATAACATAACACCAAAAAACTTTATTTATTTTATTTTTTCTTTACATTTTTGTTATTTACTAAAACATTATTTATTTCTTTTTATGTTTCAAACTTAAAAAAAATTTGCAGTTTTTACATAACCAAAATCAATAAATCAGCTAAATCAAAACTCATTCCATGCCACCCTCCTTCGCCACTTTGCATCTATTGATCTATTGATCTATTCATCGTAATTTCATTCAAATCATCTTTTTATTAAAATTGTTAATAGTTTACTTACTTTAAAGAAGTAATCAGTAAATCAGTAAATCAAAACTATCATCCAACTACCCTCCTACCATCTGGAGGACTCTATAGGATCTATTATTATTTTTGTCATTTTATAATAAAGTCTCTTCGTCTATTTATTCTTAGTTTTTTCTCTTCCAATATTTTCTATATTCAAGAAAAATTTATTCTTTTATGTGCGGCTATAACCTATAAAAGTGAATTTGCATTTTTAACCATACCCTAACAGCAGGGGGGTAAATCAGTCAATCAGTAAAATCAAAAGTAACCATCCAGCCACACCAAAACCCCTTCCTGAGCCTATTGACTATTGATATATTTGACTTTCACTTATCTTTTTATAATTATAAACACCATAATTTATTTTATCTTTGCTTATTGTTTTTCTAGATTTTGTTTTCACTATACATCTTATTCTTTTCAGGTTTCTATGTTAAAAAATTTTCCTTTTTACATACCTTAAAGCAGTAAATCAGTAAATCAGTAACATCAAACCATCAACCCCTCCCCATACCTTCTTAGACAGTCCATGATCTGTTGAGCTTTTGATCTATTTTTTTCAAAGTTCATATTTTATTAAAAAATTGTTGTTTACATACCCCTAAAGCAGGAAATAAGTAAATCTGTAAATCAAACTACCCTACAGCCACCCTGCCTACCCATCCGTGATCTAAAGGTGTAATGTCTTCTATACTATCATATTATTTTATAAAAATTGTTGTGTTACATACCCTAAAGACAGCAAAAATCAGTAAATCAAAACTACCCCTCCAGCAACCCTCCTCCATCCGTCGCACTCTATTGATCATTGATCTAGTGAAAATTTGGAAGCATGACTTAAATTAGTCTTACATCTGATTGATAATATGGCAATCTTAAAGATTAATTAACCAGATATTTTTTATTGTTTTACTAAACAAAATTATTATTCTTAGTTTCTTTCAGAGCTTTAAAACATTTGCCTTTTTCACATACCCTAAGCATAACATCAGTAAATCATAATATCAAATGCCTTTCATACCTTCTTTATCAGTTTATTAATCAATATTTTTGGAAGATTTTAATATGGATGCAATTTTTATAGTAATTAAAATGGATTTTGCACCTTTTAAAAACAGTAAATCAGTTAAATCAAACTACCTCCAGCCACCCTCCCTACCCACCGTGATCTATAGCATTATGCATTCAATTCATATTATGGGATTCATTTTTTATAGAATAGCGGCATGAAAGAAGTTCGTGATAAAAAGTTTTATTTTATTGCAGATTATTACAAATACTATTCTGTTAAAATTATTGATTTAAGAGTTTTTTATTTATTTTTTAATTTCATATTCATTAAATATTTGTTTTTAGAACTATAAGTCATTGTTTATTTTCATTTTTGATTAATTTCAGTTTTTTTAAAACTTTTTTTTTAAGTTATTTATTTTATTGTATTTAAAAATTTGTTTTAAACTTTTAGTTTGAAATTTTATCATTTTTACTTTATTATTTAAAATATTATATTTTTAATTTTTTTATTTATTTTGCTTTTATTTGCTTAAATATATTTTTGCTATGCTATATTTTCGTTCCATTTTTATACCTTATAAGCGTTCAACAATTACGTTTTCCGACCACTATACCAATAATCAGTAATCAGTAAACAATCATCCATACTCCTCCCATCCAACATGATATCATTGATCATTGATACAGAGTAATTATAGGTAGAATTTTGCATGACGTAGCATCAGAATATCATAAACTTAGCCTTCTCTTCAACTGATCAACGAATAAGCTATTCATTCAAAGTTTATCGCTTCAATAAATACAATCACATACGAACAAAGAATATAATGTACAGCGACAAACCTACATACCTTACAGAATAAACTGCAAACATAACAAATCTGCCTCCACCTAACAACAGTAAAGTATCTATAAAAGTATCCTATTCCCCACTTTTGCAACATATCAATGTTAATTTATATTATCATAGTAATATTAAAAAATAATAAAAATTATCGTAGCCTACCCTATCTAACATACAGAACTACGAATAAATGCTGACATAGAAAGTTTTCACTTATCAATATTGACTAACATACCAATGTCTAACATAATTTAAAACAACCAAACCTTAACAATACCTTACGTATGAATAAACTGCACATTAGCCAAGCTGACCTACATACCCAAAGATAAAATAGATAGACAATATATACAGACTCAGGCCAAACCACTTTTTCCTGCATTATCAATGACAATTTACACTTACTATATGATATTAATAAAATAATAAATACACCCAAGTATTATCGTTAAATAAATTTTCAGTTCAGGTGAAAAGCAACAGCATTCATACATACATATATAATATATATTATATATATATATATAATATATATTAAATATATATATATATATTATATATATAATAATAAATAATATATATATATATATATATATATAAATATATTATATATATATATACTATATATAATATATATATATATAATATATTATCGATGTATGATGCTGTTCCTTTTCACTTGACTGAAAATTTATGTCCTTAAATAATGTTGTTGCTCCTGGTATTTATTACGAATTATAATATCACTATTATCAATGTCAAAATGTCATGATATGCAGAAAAGTGATTTAGTGTTGCATTATATTGCTAATATTTTATCTTTGGTATGTATGTAGCTTTGCTATTTGCCAGTTTATTCGATACGTAAATATGTTAGTTTGTTGTTACACTTATTTCTTAGCTCAATATATGTTATGTTAACTCTTATCATGTGAAAACTGGTATATTCCAGACTTTCAATTCCGTATCTTAATTAGCTTAGGCTACGATATTTATTATTTAAATATTACTATGATAATATAAATAACATTATTAGTGCAAAAAAAAAGTAGTAATAGATACTGTAAACTTACTTTGAAGAGCAGATCTTTTTAGTGCACAGTTACCTAGGAAGTGTTACGGTTTGCTGCTGTACAAATATATTCTTGCTTCATAATATAATCTCAACTTATTAAGCGAAAACTTACAATAGCATATCTTTTTTGTCATTATGAAAATAGGCAAGTTAATACTATTTATGCAGTCTATGCAAAATTACTACCTAAATGGTCATCGATCAATAATCATAGAACAATAAATCATGATTGGATGGAGGATTATGGATGGATGCTTACTGATTTACGATTTTATTGTCCATCATTATCGAAAAACGTAAATTTTTACTTAAACATAAATGGAATAATAATTAGTAAAAAGCAAATATTTTAAGCAAATTAAAACAAAAAAAATAAAAAATAATAAAATATAATTTTAAAATAAATTAAAACTAAAAATGATAAATTAAAAAAAAAATTAGAACAAAACATTGAAATAATAATTTAAATAAATAAATAAAAAATTTTATTAACGAAATAATTTAATAAATCAAATAAAAATAAATAAATAAAAGAGTTTGAATACAACAATAATAAAAATAAAATTAATAAAATAAATTAAAAAAAAGTTTTAAAACCAAAATAATTTTTAACACAAATATAATTAATAAAATTTGCAATAAATAAAACTTTTACTTCAACGAACTATTTTCATCCTATTTATAGCAATACAATTTTAAATTAGGTTGTTCGACTTTTAATTAATAATCCACTTAAAATGGAGTAAATATTATTATCCATCGGCAATTTATTCCATAAAGAGATTGCAACAAACATAACAAATTTAATAAAATATGACTAAATCAATATATCCAATCAATATATCACTAGATCAATAGATCATACTAAAATTATCATCACAAGATAGGAGGGTGACTGGAGGGCAGGTTTATTAACTGATTACTGATTTACTGCTCGCGGTATGAAAAATGCAAATTTAAAGTATAAACAAAAAAAAGAATAAATTTTAGTAAAAACAAAATGTTTAAAGAAACAAAAAAAAAATAATAAAAAAGTGTAAAATAATTTATCAAAATATTGACTCAACATCAATATATCAAAGTTCACTAGAACAATAGACAATAGATCACGAGGTACAGATGCCACGAGTAGTTATTTAACTGATTTACTCTTATTAGTATGTAAAAAAAACTTTTATAAAAATATGACGTATCAATATATCAAATAGATCTAATAGATTTAATAGACCAATAAGATACGATAGTAGTGAGGTCTGCGATTGTTGGATTTACATTTATTCTCTAATACTTTTTATTTATGTAAAATTATATAATAATGTTAAAAAACAATAATAATTAAACAGGTTTGTGAAGAATTTGAAGAGAAAGAGAGTATATTATAATATTTCATAATGTCTTCAAATGTAATTACTATTTACTCTTCGTATGTAAAAATGCAAATTTTTTAACTTATAAACATAAAAAGAATACAATTGTTAAAAAAAACCAACATGTTTCAAAAGAAACAAAACAAAGAAAATCAAAGTTCGTTATTAATTATTAAAAATATACTAGAATCAAAATCTCAAAAGATCAACTAGATCATAGACGACGGATATGGCTAGAGGGTGAGTTGGAACAGATTTATTTAGTGAATCTTACGGCTAGGTATAGTAAAAGCAATTAAGGTTTAAACGTAAAAGACCATAAAATTTTATAAAAAATTATCTAAAGAAACAAAACAAAATAAAAAAAATGCTGTTAATTATAAAAAATATATGATCTGCAATCAATAGATCAATAGAGCAATAGATCATGAGAAGTGTAGGGTGCAATTTATTTGACATTATTCTCACTATTTGCTTATTACTCTTGACATTAAAAAATGCAATTTTTAATTTATAAAACTATAAAAGAATAATTTTTTAGTTAAAAAACAAATGTTAAAACAAACAAAAATAATCAAAATTGGTTTTATATTATAAAAAATATGACTGATCAATAGATCACTTAGATCCATAGATCAATAATCGAAATATCACATAGAAGGATGCTGACGGAGTTTATTACTGATTACTCTTTTAGGTATCGTTAAACCATAAACCTATTTTAATAAAAAATATTGACTGAATCAATTATGACTTGAGTCAATAGATAAATAGATCAATAATTCGCGCATGGAGAGTCGGAAGCTGATACAGAATTGGTACTGCTTTGTTTATTTACTGTACTATGAAGTGCAAATTTTTAATTAAAACATAAAAAGAAATAAATTTTTAGTGAAAACAAAATTCTTAAAGAAACAAATAAAAATTAAATAAAAGTGTTTTTTTGAAAAAATATGACCTTGAATCAATAGAGTCAATAGGATCAATTGATCATGGATGGATAGGAGGTGCTGGATACAGTTTGATTTACCGATTTACTTATTTTTGTTAAAAAAAGAAATTCTTTTATGTTTATAACTTGAAAAGATATTTAAAAGTTAGTAAACAAAGAAAAACAAGCAAACAAACAAAAATAACAAACAAGTTTATGTGTTTATTATAAAAAAATATACTTTGAATCAATAATCAAGAGATCAAAGGATCAAAGACATGGAGGGTATTTAAGGGTAGCTGATTGTACTTTGACTCTTACTGATTTATAACTTACTATTTACTATTTCATTAAATTGTAAAAATACAAGGTTTTTAAATCTAAATCTGAAAATGTAGAAAAATTTTTAGTAAAACAAAATGTTGACAAAAAACAAAACAAAAATTAAAAAAAGTTTGATTGTTATTACAAAATATGACTTGAATCAATAATCCAACTAGATCAATAGATCAAATATCAATAGATCACGGGGGTCGGGGAGGTAGCTAGGGCCAGTTTGGATTTACTGACTTACTACTGTTATGCTAGAGTATGTCAAAACGCAAATTTTTACGTTATAAACATAAAATGACAAGAAATTTATAGTTAAAACAACAGATGAATTTTTAACAAGTAAGGAAAGAATAAAAAAACATGTTTTAAAAAGAATAAATCTTATTTTTAATATAATTTAAAAGATTTAAAAAACAAAGTAAATAAGGAAAAACATTAACTTATAACAAATTATATAAATAAAAAGGTGTATATATTTAAAATAAACGACCTTTAGAAATCAAGACTGTCATGACCATCGACTTGAAATTATATATATATATACATTATATAATATATATATATAATATATACTATATAACTATATATATATAATATATAGTATAATATATATATTATTATAGTATATATACATTGTGTTTGTCTCAACTAGAACATAATTAATATTAAATAATATTAATACTATAACTATATTATATCATTATAATATACTACATATATAATATATATAATATATATATATTATATATTTATAAACTTATATAATATACATACTATAATATATATATATATACTATATATATATATAATATATATAGTATATATATATATATATATATATATTAATTATATACTATATATAGTAATATAATATATATATAAGATTTATATAATATTATATATATATATATATTATATAATATATAATATCCTATATATATATATATATATATATATAATTATATATATATATATATAATATAAATATATAATATATATATTATATATTAATATATACATATATATATATACTATATATAACTTTATATATATATATAAATATATATATCTACTATATATACACAATATATATAATATATACTATATTTATACTTATATAACTATAAACTTATACATACTAACCAATTAATATATATACTATATAACATATATATATATAATATATATATAATTATATATATTATATTATATATATATTATAATATACTTATATTATATTATATATAGTTATATATATATATAGATATTAATATATATTTATATAAATAGACTAAAGTATAACTATACACAGTGGGGCGTGTCGTAAACGAACAATAATTAATATATACATATACTATATAATAGTATATATATAATATAATATTATCTAAACTAAGTATAGATATACTATATATATCATATATATATATAATATATATAAAACTACATATATTATATAATATAATATATATATATTATTATTATATAAATATATATGTAGATATATATATAAGATCTTAGATAGAATATATATATATATATATATATATATAGAATATATATATATATATATACTAATATTATTAATATAGTAAGTATATATATATACTATATAATATAAATTATATTAAACTATTATTCCAATTACTATTATCATTATATATATATATATATAGCTATACATACATAAGCACATATACATATGTACTATCGCTATAACTTATCATATACATAGTATATATATACTATTCTACTATATATAATATATATGATATATATATAAAATATATATATATATATTACTTATACTTATTAATATATTATATATATATATATATATAATAGATTACTTCGATAACTTTACAAATGAATAATACATAATGTATAATTCATACCTAATATATATATACTATATTAAAAATATATATATATACTTATATATCTCTATTAATCTATATATAGTATATAATATATTCTAATACTTTTACTATATATATATCTATATATTATATACATTAATATATATATATCTAACTATATTGTTGAAACTAGCCTATCCTTATGAGACCATAATATATATCCATATATATATATATAAAAATATATATAATATATATTATATATTCACTATACATTATATTCATAATTACTCTAGAAGATCAAAGTATATACTAATTATTATACTATAACATATCCTCGTATATTTAACCAAACATTATTTATTATTTTTATATATACATTATATATATATTATAATAGTTATTAATATATAGTACTATATTATGTTAATATACATATTACAGTACCTAGTACTTAAATTGAATCTTAGTAATTATCGTAACCTCATCCAATATATATCAATTTCTCTT
>JABUQX010076106.1:5000-7500 GCA_015478945.1 Trachelipus rathkii
TGAGAATCAACTCACATACAATAAACGTCATTCCAAATGGAATGCTACTCATTAAAACTCACAACTCATAGGACACACTTCTTCTTCTCACATTTCCCAAAACACTGATAGATTTCAATTTCAAGTGCCCGAGACATTAACACTTAAATACCCACAGCCTTTTTAAACTCTTCGTCTGTCCGGTTTAATCTCGTTCAAGTCCTCTAACTATCTCTCTCCTCGAACGTTTCATTTCTGAAAACAACATATTAACCTTTCTCATCCCTTTCCTCTCATTAAACAGCTTATTCCTCCTTTACCCTTGAGCACACTATTTTCCATTTAACAACACTTAACTATACGAACAAAACAATGGTTAAGCATGGGATTCTCCCTCTCTGCTTGCTTGGCAATAACATCTTTATGGCAACTCTTGGGAAAATCTATCATATTCTCATCCTCTTCTAAATAATTCCAGTCGGTACTGAGGTGTTGACGACATTTTTTTGCAGCCTATTCCTGTTAACACCAAATCCAAACGATATTCTCATCATATAACAACATATACAATAACATTAAATTTAACCTTTGAACTTGCCCAACAACAAACCCTTCCTTTTTAAGATGCTCTCTGTGACTGATCCCCTCATAATCACTACAAATTCTCCATCTACAGAAAACTATCTGCACCCTAATTATATTTCACAGTTCCCTCTTCGCCACTCTCTAGAAACACTAAAAAGTTGCACTTTATCTTCTTTTTCTTAAGCTCTCAGGATTGTTCCCCCCTTCAATTTTCAAAATCCGAGTTTATACCCTTATATTTCTTCTAACCTTTTTCGTAAATTATCTTATCCACACCACATGATTAATAATGCCCTCCGTAAAGCTAAAGAACACTTTTTACACTAATCCTCAGAAGAGACAGAAAACACAAACACCCATTTCATATCTCCCTCTTCCCACCACATCTCACAACCGATGTGAATAAAAATTCTACCCAAATCTTATCCTTGTTTCTTCTCTCAATGTATTCTTTCGAAAAAAATCTTTCAACCCGTACTCATTCTGATTCCTTTACTCCCCAATGTGTTGTAACAGAAAATCCCCTGATGCAACTGTAAACAACCTATACGTTGGAGAAACAAATGATTTCCCCGACGCAATTATCAAACATTAAATATGACCTTCTCCAAAATAACCCTGAATTCTGCCTTAACCCTTCATAGATACTCCATAATTCATAACATTAAACATTAACAACATGACACCCAATTATTCACATTGACAATCTAAACTTAGAAACTTTCTGATATCCTAATTGCATACACAAATTCTAACAATGTAACAACAGTACAAAAAAAGACTCACCATATGAATCCATCGATAAATTATATCTGCATTAGTCAAAGTTTCAAAAAACTTTAAAACCAAACTTTTGGAAATTAATTTTCATAATTTTATTTTTATTTTATATTTTCATTATTATTTAATTTTAGTTGATGTATAACAGCAGCTGAAGGAGGGCCTAGAATTAAAAGGTCGAAAGCTTTTGCTACCATTCTTAAATAAATTTATGATAAATATCTAAGATCTTAATTTTCTTCTATTCAAAAGGAATTCACTAGTCTCTTTTAATTAAGGCATTGTAATCTTAATATATATTATATATATATATATAATATATATATTTTTTTTTGTATTATATATATATATATATATAATAATATATATATATATATATATATAATAATATATATATATATATATATATATACAATATATATATATAGTTATATAATAATATATATAATTATAATTACCAATGATTTATATACGTAAATTTAATAATATATATAAATATATATATTATAGATATATTTATATATATTAGTATATCTTATACATATAATATAATAAATAATTATATATATATATATAATATATATATATTTAGGCATTAATATATGTATATATATATATATAATATATATATATATATATATATGTTTTTTTGTCAACTTTTCAGTTAATGATTTTTCACCTGATACCTCCCAACAAAGAGAAAAAAATAAAGAAGACATCGATGAAGCAAATGATTTGAGTAAGTCATCTTATGTTATTTTCAACCTTTTATATAATAATACCAAAAAATTTGAAACATATATTCTTATAATATGACATTCGCATAGCTATTGCACTGCATGTATTATTTAAAAAATTAGTTTACATAAATATTTTTATTATTACCGTATTATTAAGATTATTATTATTATTATTATTATTATTGTTTATTATTATTATCATCCGCCTTTCCCCAAGACTGGGGTAAGGTGCGTGACATGCACCGGAAACAGAAAAGTAATAGAAGAATATGAGACAAATCTAAAAGATACCGTGTCTTACCGCCCCTTTATACCTATTAGTGAGAACCCGTAGCAATCAGAAAATCCACCCTAGAGCTTCATGGTACTGCGACGAACCCTCGCTAAGGCATCTCGTCAGTGTAGGGTTCATCCCT
>JABUQX010076106.1:17500-45242 GCA_015478945.1 Trachelipus rathkii
CTGTCAACACGTCATCTAATGGAATCGTCTCCACCAAAGCGTATTAATATGAAGCACTGACATTGTTGCAAAGCGTTCCTGAGTCATTTATTTTTTTTTTGTTTTTTTTTTTTTTTTTGTTTTTTTTTTTTTTTTTTTACTTGTTTGTATATATATGATATATAATATAAATATATATACTATATATATATATATATATATATATAATATATATATATATATATATATATATATATATATATTATATATAATATAATTATATATACATATATATAATATATATTAATATATATATATATATATATATATATATATATAATATATAATATATAATAATATATATATATATAATATATATATATAATATAATAATATATTTATATATATATATATATATATATAATTATAATATATAATAAATAATATATATATATATATATATATATATATATATATATATATATAATATATATATATCTACGTATATATATATATATTATATATATATTTATATATTAATATATATATATTATATATATATATATATATATATATAATATATAATACTATATTATAATATATATATTATTATATATATATATACCGTAATTAGTATATTCGTATTATAGTATATATAAGTAGTATAATATTATATATATATATAATATATATATAAATATATAATATATAATAATATAATATATATATATATATATAGTATATATATATACCGTTATATAAATATATTTATATATATATTATATATATATATTATATAATATATATATATATATATATATATATATAATATATTATATATATATATTATAATATATATATATATTAATATATATATATTTATATTTATATATATATATATATATATATATTATATATATATATATATAATAATTATATATATATATATTATATATATATATAGTGAGAGAGAGAGAGAGATATGTTTTGTTTTACAATAATTTGAAAATTTACTTTCGATCTTAATTTTTTGTATGCGATTTTATTGTTTGCATGTTTAAAAAAATTAAAAAGATTGAAATATATGTAAATATATATATTATATTATAACTATCTACTATATATATATACATCATATATATATAATATATATATAATATATATTATCTATATATATACTATATATAATAAATATATATATATATATTATTACTATAATATATAATAATATATATATATATATATTATAATATATAATTAATACTATATATATATTATAATATATATATATATATAATATATATATTATACCGTATATATATATACGTATATATATATATATATATATATATATATATATATATATATATATATTATATATATATATATATATATATATAAATATATTTATATATATAAATATAAGTATATATATATATATTAGTAAATTTAAGGTTTGCAAAATGTTTATAAAATATAACTTAGACTTGAATAAAATTATGAGTTTGTTGAAATTCGATTTTACTTTTTCAGATGAACATGAAGAAATGCAACATTGGAATAGAATTGGAGGAATAATTAAAATTCCTAGGCATTTCATCGTTGATGAAAACAAAACAATACAACATACATACAAAGATATATTGTTACAAGCTCTGTATGGTGTAGATAAAAGATGTCCTATATATTTTAGAAATAAGCATCTTAAAAAAGCCCTTTCGAGAAAGGCTGATATGCACGACTTTTCTTGTCGTGCATTTTGTATATTTGAAAAATGCTCAAAAATTTATAAATTCATTATAGAGGACTTGTATATTAAGGAAGATTATGTCCTCCTGGAGGTTTTCGAAAAAGGAAATTTTAATCATCCTTCAGGTAAAGTAAAAAGAAGTCCTGTTAAAGGATTAAGAAGACTTCAAATGAAACAAATATTGATGTCAAAGGGCGTTACAGAATTATATTATGAAGGTTTAATAAATTTAAATCAAGAAGCCGAAAACGCTGGTAATTTTACTATGGCTCCCCAACCAGCTATATTAAGAAATATCAAACAAGAACTTGATAAAGAACGCGCTTTACATCCCGATGATATAGTAGCAATTTTTATACTGCAAAAGAAATTATTAGAAGACGATAAAGAAAGCAAAACTTTTAAAGGATTCATCCGAAGACTAAGTTATATACCATTTGCCGTTTCCATTTTTACTGAAAAACAGATGAAAATATGCATTGAACTATTTAATAACGGAAACCTGATATTTTTTATTGATGCAACTGGTGGGATAATCCGACCACCGAAATCTTGCAGAGACAAACGCATTCTTTTCTATACCGTTATTACAAGAAATAGTGACGTATCAATCCCAGTTGCCTCATATATTTCCGAAATTCATACAACGCAAGAAATTGAAAACTTTTTTAGGGAAATAAAAGTCAGTGCAGAAAAAGTATCAAGAAAGAATTTTCACCCTCATATTATAATTGTTGATAACAGCAAAGCAATGATAGGTGCTGCGATGAGGGTTTTCAATGAGGAAGATTTAACAACTTACTTGAAAAAATCATATGAAATTGAATTTAATAATAATCCTGTGAGTATAAAAACTGTTGTACGCATATGTTCAGCACATTTTATGAATCAAATATTACGAAAAATTCCAAAAGAAAAGAGAAATTTAAAAGAACTTGTAAAGAATGCGGTCTTTAATATAATGACAGCCAATACTATGAAAGATCAAACAACCTCTTTTATTTATTTAATAGTAGCAGTAACTTATTTGTATGTTACAAATGAAATAGAAGAAACAATAAAATTTTTAATAAAGAAATGTAAATTTGAGGAAGGGTTTGCAAATATTTTCGAAGAAAAATTCATTGTTCATGAAGTAGATGAACTTTTAGAAAATCCTAATTATCAACATACCATAAAAGAAAATTCCTCCTATTATAAATTATATAAAAAAATAGTTACAGAAATAAGAAATGATGCATTAATTGCCAAAAAAGAGAAAGGGGTAAAAAATCCATATTTCTGCTGTGACTTTGTCTCCTACTTTTTAGAGTATTGTGTTCCGATTTGGCCTTTATGGACAAGCACATTGGCCAAGAACACAACTGTCAAAATGAGTGAGCGTGAAAAAGATATTTTGTGTAACGCTACGGTAGAATCTGGGTTTGCGGATATCAAACAAAGACTTATAAAAAAGAAAAAATCAAGCGCAGCCGAGTTCATATATACATATCTCAAATCATACATAATTCCGAAAACTAAAGAATTTGAAACAACGACAAAGTTTCAGGGTCAAATTAAATCTAGGAGGAAAACAGAACCCAGTAGAATAAAAAAAAGAGAAAAGAAATTTAAAAAGTTTATAAGGGATGAAAACGAAGAAATTTTAAAAGAGAATATAAACATAAGTGAAAATCAGTTGAGTCATAGTCAAGAAACGTGGGGAATTGACTTTCGGAACTTTGAAATAGAAGAAATATTTAATAATTCATTAGAAACTGAAACGGAAAACTGGAAGAAAGTAATCAAAAAAACAGAAAAACAAAAGACAAAAAATATTCTTAAAAGGGAGTTTAATAAAAGAATGAGTGAAAAGCAGAAAGGAAGGAGTGACCTGGTAAAATTACCAAACATTGAAGAAAAAGATAACACCACAAAATTCCAAAATGAAACTAGCAAAAGAGAGGACATTGACAAAATAGAATTTCAAAAGGGTTTGAAGGAAATCGAGGAAGGCGTAGAACACAATCCTGAAGTTATTAAAAACAAAATAGAGGAAAATAAAGAACAACCAATGGAAATAAGCATTACTAAAGAAATAATTAATGAAAGTTTTTGCAAAAATTTTAATCCAGAAATCACATCAACACCAATAACGAAAGAAAAACGTACTGTCTTTGGCATTGATGATTTAGATGGTGACGGATTTGTGGACATTGAAGTTATAAATGCGGCTTTAGAAATGATGATCGAAAAATATAATGCACAAAGTACAGCTCTCTTTTCATCACGGTATATTAATTACTTGTTCTTAGATCAATTCGAATTACCCTTAAGACATTTACATGGTAGAAACGTCTTAAATAAAGAAAACATGCTTGCATTGGTTAATACCGATTATGAAAACAAAGGAGTTCACTGGATTCTCGTGGATATTCATTTCAGAGAGAAGAAAATAAAAATATTCAATTCGGCACCACGATGTAAAATACCCAAAGAAATATACCACACAATGTACAATCTAGTTATTGCAGCTCATGTGAGTTCCAATGTTAACATTAACCTAAAAGAATATAAAGTATCAATAATTAAAAATACTCCTGTCCAAGAAGGCTATGAATGTGGAATCTGCGTAATAGAAAATGCGAACTCTATTTTATTAAAAAAAAAATTAAACAAAATTATAGATTATAAAGAACGTCGATCATCTATTAAAAAAGAGCTTCAAAACTATTATTTTATACCGGAAGGTGAAATTCCAATAGAAGATGCAGTTTTATGCACGTTGCAAGAAAAATGTCATGCCTATAAAACTAAATACAGTGGTTGCATGCTAGAAATAAAGGAGGAAGAATATGAAGAACATTTATCAGCAAAAAATTCAAAGGAAACTAAAGAAAGGAAAAATGATAATTTGCAGACAAAAGTGAGTTTTGAAGAAACGTTTAATTTACATATAGGGGATAATGAAGAAATTAAAACGAATGTTAAAGAAGTTGAAAATAATGTCAATGAAGTGAGGATACAAAATAAAAATGATGGAAATGTTCAAGAATCAAGAAAAAGAAGATTTAATGAAAACAATATACTACAAGAAGTCTTAGATTCCTCAGGACAACCTAACAAAAAACTTAAAAGAAATATCTATGGCATAGAAAAACTAGATGGAAGAGACTATTTAGACATTGAGGTTGTTTCATCAGCCATTGAAATGTATACACAAATATATGAAAATACAAAAACTACCTTCTTTCATTCATACTATCTTCAAGCTTTGTACAAAAATAATCTTACGCTACCCATCATATATTTATATGGGAGAAAAATCTTAGAGAGTGACAATATAATCTTCGCGGTTAACACTGATTATGAGAGAAAAGGATCCCATTGGGTTCTTTGTGACTGCAATTTCAATAACCGAATTATTAGAATTTTTAATTCACTACCATCAAGTGGAATAACAACCGATGTGGTAAAGCTTATTAAAAATTGGTTGATTGTAACATATGTAACCAATAACTCACCAATAGAATTAGAAAAATATATGTTAGCAATAGTAAAAGATACTCCAATTCAAAAAAATTATGAATGTGGCATTTGTGTAGTAGAAAACGCAAAAAGTATTTTACAAGAAAAAAAACTGCATGAAGAAAATATAGACTACCAAAAAATCCGAAAAGCTTTAAAAACAGACCTTGAGGCATATGAATTTCCGGTACAGAAAAATAAAAAATTAACAGATGATCAACTAACATTAATAAAAAATAAATGCATTATATATCAAGAAAAATATAAAAAATATAACTTGATTATGAAGGAAGAATTCTATAGACCAAAAATTTACACAACAATTTCAAATAGACAGTGGAAAAAGAAATGTGGGTCATTTTGTAAAATAGACGAAATTTTGCATGTAGCTGAAGGAGATTTGGTAATGATAGAATGTATTAGCTGTCGTAAATGGTTTCACACGGATTGCCTAATTAATATGTCAAAAAGTTTTATGGAAAAAACTTTTATTTGCAGTACATGCGAGGAATTATTTTCAAATGCTGTAACTTTTCCCCTGTAAGTCGTAAACTCATCATCTTGCCCTAACAATCATCAAATATATATTATATATATATATTATATATATATACTATAATATATATTATATATATATATATAATATATATATATATATATATATATATTTAAACGGGACCTCCCTTTAAGGTTTGCAAACAATGTTGAATGTTCCGATATTCCTTCAGAAAATTTTCACACCACTACAGTTCCTCAGTTGCTTGCTGTTTTAATTTTTTATGGTACCACACTAAGACTACTAGGAAGTCTCCGCACCACATTAATATAAACAAGAGATATCACATCGTTGCACACTACCCCAGGGTGATGTGAAAAAGCGTGCTTTTATAAAATTTTAAGGTTTTCAGTTTTTTCAAAAATTGAAATTTTTTAATATTCAGTCACAAAGATAAACTAGTCATATGGAATCACTTTGTGTAATTGTATAATAATTGCATACATATTTGTGATGTATAATGTATGAATAGTTACAATATATATAGGTATAAGTATGGATATTATAATATATAGGGGTATAGTATAGTTAGTATATTATGATGTATTAGTAGTATATTATATATATATTTGTTATATATATATATGTATAGTATATAATATATATTATATATATATATATATATATATATATAATATTGTGTTGAAGCTGGTCCCCAAAATGGACCAGAATTATTTGGATTAATCAAACATATTTTTTTTTAACCAAGTTAAAAATCTATTGCTTTTTTGTGTTTTTTCTTCTTTTTTTTTATTTTTCTAATAAAAAGTAATAAAAATGTCATTGTTTTCATTGGTCATCATATTTGATTTCTTAAGAGATACTTCGATGTTGCCTATGGGTGGACTCAGTCCTAAACTGGAAATGGTCTTAATTTTTTAAATTTTTGGCAAATTTTAACCAATTATTAAAAGCAAACTGGAGCTTTTTCTGACCCTTATAACGTAGTTTTCTTTCGTTTTTCTGAGTCTCTCTTGATTTGCTTTGCGTTTCCATATTTTTAAAAACTTTGTTTTTAAAATTTCTCTTTTTTTTTCTTAGAAAGGCTTGTCTCAATGACTTGAAACTCGAAACACACAAAGATGGGTCTATTTCCAAAAACTTTATTGACTGTTTTTTAAAATTTTACACCAGTTCCCAGCAATAGTCGAATTTCGAATTCAACTTTTTTGGTTTTGTAAAATAAAAAACTCAAATTTTTTTTTGTTCATCCGATCAGAATGAAATTTCGAAAAATTGATGTTGATTGGACATGTAGAAAAAATATATATCAATATTTCACTTTTCCAAAAAAAATGTTTTTTGGAAAAGTCAAATATTGAAATATTTTTTTTTTTTTTTAGAATCAGTAACGAAAATATGGATAATTACTCAAATTTAACTTTGGATGAATATGTGACTGGTAAAGTTGAACTGGTGTAACTAGGTATCTGAGAACAAGAATGCCTTGACTCCTCAACCTTTTAGTACTACCCTTCATCTTCCTTAGGAGGAATACTATCGCATATCTGCCGTTTTATTCAAGTATCAAAAATTAGGTCCTGAAATTAAGTAAAATTAATCGATTTAAACTTTGGGTGTTTTGTAAAGAATATATTTTCAATTGGTATAACTAGGTACCTGAAGACAAGACTGCTTTAATTCCTTGACCGTTTATTACAACCTTTTCCCTTCCTCAGTTACAGTTGATATCTGTCGTTTAATTTGTTGTATCAGAAACTAGATCCAAAAAATGGAAGACAACTCAAATTTAACTTTGGAAGTCTTTGTGAATGGTAAACTTGAACCATTGTAACTATACCCCTAGGAACAAGAATGTCTTGACTCCTTAGCTTTTTAGAACAACTCTTAAACATCTTCAGGAACAGTACCATCTGATTTCTGACGTTTTACCTTAAGTATAAAAATTAGGTCCTGAATTTAGGTAAAATAATTCAATTTCAACTTGGGATGTTTTAAATTTAGAAATTTAACTGGTGTAACTCGGTCCCTCGGGACAAGACTGCTTTAATTCCTTGACCGTTTATATCAAATTTCCCCTTTCCTAAGAACAGTACCATCTGATGTCTGCCGTTTTATTTGTAGTATCAGAATCTAGGTATTATAAATATGGAAAGTTACCCATATTTAACTTTGGAATTTTGTGGGATTGGTAAACTTGAACCGCTGTTACAAGGTTTCTGGGTACAAGAATGCCTTAACACGTTAGCTTTTTACCACAAATCTTCACCTTCTTTATGAACAATACAGCCCGATATCTGCCGTTTTATTTTAAGTAACAAAAAATTAGATCCTGATATTAAGTAAAATAACTCAATTTCAACTTTGGATGTTCAGCATGGGATAAATTTTCAATTGGTGTAACTAGGTACCTGGGGGACAAGACTGCTTTATTTCCTTAAACCTTTATATCAATTTTTCTCTTTCCTCATGAACAGTACCATCTCATGTCTGCCGTTTTATTTTTAGTATCAGTAACTAGATCCCTAAAATATGAAATATTACTCAAATTTATCTTTGGATTTTTGTAATTGGTAAACTTGTACAGGTGTAACTAGGTACCTGGGAACAAGAATTCCTTGACTCCTTAGCTGAAATTCAGTAAAACAACACAATTTCAATTTTGAATGTTTTGTTAAGGGTAAATACTCAATTATCGTAACTGGGTACCTAGAGTACAAGACTGATTTGACTCCTTGACCATTTATTTCAACCTTTCCCCTCCCTCAGGAACAATACTCTCTAATGTCTGCCGTTATAATTTTATTATCAGTTACTAGGTCCTAAAAGTATGGAAAATTACTCATATCTGACTTTGGAAGTCTGTGTGAATGGTAAACTTGAACCGGTGGAACTATGTACCTAGGAACAAGAATGTCTTGACTCCTTAGCTTTTTAGTACAACACTTCACCTTCTTCAGGAACAGTACACTCCGATAACAGCCGTTTTATTTTAAGTGTCAAAAATTAGGTCCTAAATTTAAGTAAAATAATTCAATTTCAACTTGGGATGCTTTTTAAAGTATAAATTTTAACTGATGTATCAAAGTCCCTGGGGACAAGAAAGCTTTGATTCCTTGACCGTTCATTACATCCTTATGAAGATTACTAGCTGATGTCTGTCGTTTGAGTTTTAGTTCCAGAGAGTAGGTCACGAAAATATGGAAAATTATTAAAATTTAACTTTGGATATCAGTGTGAATTATAAACTTGAACCGCTGTAGCTACGTTCCAGGGAACAAAAACACTATGACTAATGACCTATTTAGTACAACCCTTTGCCTTCTTCAGGAACAGTACCATACGATATCTGTCGTTTTATTTAAGTATCATAAATTAGGTCCTGAAATCAAGTAAACTAACTCAATCTTGAATTCTGGAAGTAATGCAGAGGATAAAAATTCAATTGGTGTAACTAGATACCTGGGGACAGGATTGATTTGATTCTTTGACCATTTACTGCAACTTTCCTTCTTCCTTAGAAACATCATCCTATAATGTCTGCCGTTTTATTTTAGAATCAGTAATTAGGTCACAAAAATATAGAAAATTAATCAAATTTAGCCTTGGTTGACTCAGTAATGAACTTGAACCAGTGTAACTAGGTACCTTGACTCCGTAGCTTATTAGTACAACCATTCACCTTCTTCAAGAACAGTATACTCCGATATCTGCCGTTTTATTTTAAGTATCTAAAATTAGGGCCTTAATGTAAGGAAAATAATTAAATTTCAATTAGGTCCTTAAAATATGGAATACTTCTCAAATTTATCTTTGAATGTATGTGGTTGAGAAACTTGTACAGGTGTAACTAGGTACCTGGGAACAAGAATGCCTTGACTGCTTAGCTTTTTCCTACAACCCTTCACCTTCTTCGGGGTTAGTACTCTTCGATATCTGCCGTTCTTTTTAAGTATCAAAAATTAGGCCATGAAACAAGGTAAAAAAAACTCATTTTCATTTTTGGATGTTTGCTAAGGGTAAATATTCAATAAGCGTAACTATTTACCTTGGAAAAAGACTGATTTGATTCACTAACTATTTATATCACATTTTCCCTTCCTTCAGGAACAGTACCCTCTGATACCTGCCTTTTTTTTAGAATCAGTAATTAGGTCCTTTAAATATGGAATACTACTCAAATTTATCTTTGAATGTCTGTTTTTGAGAAACTTGTACAGGTGTAACTAGGTACCTGGGAACAAGAATGCTTTGACTACTTAGCTTTTTCGTACAACCCTTAACCTTCTTCAGCAACAGTATACTCCGATATCTGCTGTTTTATTTTAAGTATCAAAAATTAGGCCCTGAAATTAGTTAAAATAACTCATTTTCAATTTTGTATGTTTGTTAAGGGTAAATATTCATCTAGCGTAACTATTTACCTCTGAACAAAACTGATTTGATTCCTTGACCATTTATATCACATTTTCTCCTCCATCAGGAACAGTACCCTCTGATTTCTGCCGTTTTATTTTTAGTATCAGCAATTAGGTTATTCAAATATGGAATACTACTCAAATTTATCTTTGAATGTATGTGAATGAGAAACTTGCACAGGTGTAAATAGGTACCTGGGAACAAGAATGCCTTGACTGCTTAGCTTTTCCGTACAACCCTTGCCCTTCTTCTGGAACAGTACCCTCCGATATCTGCCGTTTTATTTTAAGTATCAATAATTAGGCCCTGAAATTAGGTAAAAATACTCATTTTCAATTTTGGATGTTGGGGGGAGAGGGTACATTATGAATTTAAAGCCTAATAACTATTTACCTTCGGGACAGATAATTGATTCATTGCCCATTTAAATCACATTTTGCCGTCCCTTGGGAACAGTACCATCTGATACCTGCCGTTTTATATTTAATATCAGTAGTTATGTCCTTAAAATAGGGAATAATATTCAAATTTATCTTTGAATGTCTGTGGTTGAGAAACTTGTACAGGTTTAACTAGGTACCTGGGAACAAGAATGCCTTGACTGGTTAGCTTTTTCGTACAACCCTTGACCTTCTTCAGGAACAGTACCCTCCGATACCTGCCGTTTTATTTTTAGTATCAGTAATTAGGTCCTTAAAATATGGAATACTACTCAAATTTATCTTTGAATGTCTGTTTTTGAGAAACTTGTACAGGTGTAACTAGGTACCTGGGAGCAAGAATACTTGGACAGCTTAGCTTTTTTGTACAACCCTTGACCTTCTTCAGGAACACTACCCTCCGATATCTGCCGTTTTATTTTAAGTATCAATAATTAGGCCCTGAAATTAGGTAAAATACTCATTTTCATTTTTGGATATTTGTTTTAGCTCAATATTCATTTAGCGTAACTATTTACCTCTGAACAAGACTGATTTGATTCCTTGACCATTTATATCACATTTCCCCTCCCTCAGGAACAGTACCCTAGGATACCTGCCGTTTTATTTTTAGTCTCAGTAGTTAGGTCCTTAAAATATGGAATACTACTAAAATTTATCTTTGAATGTCTGTGGTTTAGGAACTTGTACAAGTGTTACTAGTTACCTGGAAACAAGGATGCCTTGACTGATTAGCTTTTTCGTACAACCGTTGACCATCTTCAGGAACAGTATCCTCCGATACCTGCCGTTTTATTTTAACAATCAAAAATTAGGCCCGAAATTAGGTAAAAAAACTCATTTTCAATTTTGGATGTTTGTTAAGCTTTAGTAAATATTCAATTAGCGTAACTATTTATTGGAACACAGACTGTTTGAGTTCTTGACGATCGATATATACATGTGTTCTCTCCTCAGGAACAGTACCCTAGGAGACCTGCCGTTTTATTTTTAGGTATCAGTAATTAGGTCCTTAAAATATGGAATACTACTCAAATTTCATCTTTGATGTCTGTGGGTTGGGAAACTTGTGCAGGTGTAACTAGGTACCTGGGAACAACAATTTCTCGACCTCTTAGCTTTTCGTACAACCCTTGACCTTCTTCAGGAGCAGTACCCTTCGATATCTGCCGTTTTATTTTAACAATCAAAAATTAGGCCCGAAATTAGGTAAAAAAACTCATTTTCAATTTTGGATATTTGTTAAGGGTAAATATTCAATTAGCGTAACTATTTACATTGGAACAAGACTGATTTAATTCCCTGACCATTATAACAATCTTTCCTCTTTCTCAGGAACAGTACTCTCTGATATCTCCCGTTTTATTTTTAGTATTTGTAATTGGGTCCTGAAAATATGGAATACTACGCAAATTTATCTATGAATGTCTGTTTTTGAGAAACTTGTACAGGTGTAACTAGGTACCTGGGAACAAGAATACTTTGACAGCTTAGCTTTTTCGTACAACCCCCCTTGACCTTCTTCAGGAACAGTACCCTCCGATATCTGCCGTTTTATTTTAAGTATCAAAAATTAGGCCCTGAAATTAGGTAAAATAACTCATTTTCATTTTTGGATGTTTGTTAAGGGTAAATTATTCAATTGATGTAACCTATTTACCTTGGAACAAAACTGATTTGATTAGTTAACCATCTTATTTTCACTTTTTATTCACATCCCCAGGAGCAGGACCTTCTGATACCTGCTGTTTTATTTTTAGTATTGTTAATTGGGTCCTGAAATATGGAATACAACACAATTTACTTTGAACTGGTCTGTGGTTGAGAAACTTTGTACAGGTGTAACTTAGGTACCTGGGAGCAAGAATGCCTTGACTGGTTAGCTTTTTCGTACAACCCTTGCATCCTTCTTCAGGAACAGTAACCTCCGATATCTGCCGTTTTATTTTAGTATCCGAAACTAGGTCCTGAAAAGGTAAAATATCATTTGTTCCATTTTTTTGGATGTTTGTTAAGGGTAAATATTCAATTAGCGTAACTATTTACATTGGAGCAAGACTGATTTGATTCCTTGACCATTTATATCACAATTTTTTTTATATCATAATTTTTCTGACTCGCTCATGCTAATTATTCATTCTAAAGGGTTCTCAAATGAAAATGGTGATGTCTGGGACTTGGACCATATAGTAATTAGAATCACTATGGTCCTATGACTTGTGTGTAAGCATCGAAATTTAGCTCAAGGTCCACGTTTTTATGTTACAGGTCTTCAAAAACAAGAATTTAAACTTATTTATTTTGTTGTTAAATGCTAATATTTAGAAGTTCTCAAATATAAATATTGAACTCTGGGAGTTGAACCTTATAATAAATATATTAGATAGTATCGTGGTATTTGTGTGTCACTTTCGAATTTCAGATCAAAGTTCAGGTTCTCGAAATATATATATATATATATATTCAGAAGAATGATTTCAATTTCGCTTTCTCGTTCATGCTAGTTGTTCATTCTAAAAGGTTCTCAAATTAAAATGATGATGTCTGGGACTTGGACCATATAATAATTAGAATCACTATGGTCTTGAGACTTGTGTGTAAGCATCGAAATTTAGCTCAAGGTCCACGTTTTTTTATTACAGGTGTTCAAAAAAACAGAATTTAAACTTTTTTTATTTGTAATTATATGCTAATATTAAGAAGTTCTCAATATATAAATTTTGAACTCTGACAGTTGAACTTAAAATAAATATATTAGATAGTATCGTGGTAATTTTGTGTGTCACTTTTCGAATTTCAGATCAAACTTCACGCTCTCGAAATATATAGTTCCGAATTTTTTGAATTTTATTTTTCTGTCTCGGTTCATGCTAGTTGTTCAATTCTAAAGGGTTCTCAAATTAAAATGCTGATGTCTGGGACTTGGACCATATAAATATTTAGAATCACTATGGTCCTATGACTTGTGTGTTAAGCATCGAATTTTAGCTCAAGGTCCACGTTTTTGTGTTACAGGTCTTCAAAACAAGATTTTAAATTATTTATTTTGTTGTTAAATGCTAATATTTAGAAGTTTCCAAATCTAAATATTAAGCTCTGGGAGTTGAACCTTTAATAGCAAATATATTAGAGAAGTATCGTGGTATTTGTGTGTCCCTTTCGAATTTCAGATCAAAGTTCACGTTTTTAAATTATATATGTTCAGAAGTATGATTTAAATTTTTCTTTCTCGCTCATGCTAATTATTCATTCTAAAGGTTTCTCAAATGAAAATGATGATGTTTGGGACTGGATCATACTAATAATTAGAATTATTATGGTTCCTATGACTTGTGTGTAAGCATCGAATTTAGCTCAAGGTCCACGTTTGTATGTTTACAGGTGTTTCAGAAAACAGAAATAAACATTTATTTTGTAATTATATGCTAATATTAAAGAAGTTCTCAACTATAATAATTGAACTCTGGGAGTTGAACCTTATAATAAATTATATTAGATGGTATCGTGGTATTTGTGTGCCATTTTCGAATTTCAGATCAAAGTTTCGCTCTCGAAATATGATATGTTCCGAGTTTTGATTTTTAATTTTTCTGTCTCGCTCATGCTAATTATTCATTCTAAAGGGTTCTCAATGAAAATGATGATGTCTTGGAGGATTTGGACCATATAATATTTAGAATTTCTATGGTCCTATGACTTGTGTGTAACGCATCGAATTTTAAGCTCAAGGTCCACGTTTTTATGTTTCAGGTCTTCAAAAACAAGAAATTTTAAACTTTTTTTATTTTGTTGCTTAAAATGCTAATTTAGAAGTTTCTCAAATCTTTAATGTTGAAACTCTGAGAGTTGAACCTTGTAATAATATATTAGATTAGTATCCCTGGTTATTGTGTGCTGCACTTTCGAATTATCAGATCAGTGTTCACCGTCTCGAAATATATATAATGTTCAGAAAGAAAGATGGTTTTGCTTTCTCGTTCATGCTAGTTGTTCATTCTAAAGGGTTCTCAAATTAAAATGATGACTGTCTGGGACTTTGGACCATATAATAGTTTGAAATCACTATTGGTCCTCTGATTGTGTTTGAAGCTCCGCAATTTAGCTCAAGGTCACGTTTTTTTATTACAGCGTTTCAAAAAACAGCATTTACAACTTTTTTTATTTTGTAATTATATGCCTAATATTTAAGAAGTTCTCAAATATAAAATATGAACTCTGAACAGTTGAACCTTATCATAAATATATTAGATAGATCGTGGTTTAATTTTTTGTGCTCACTTTCCGAATTTCAGATCAAACGTTCACGCTCTCGAAATCATATCATGTTCCGAGTTTGATTTTAACTTTTTTCTGCTTTGCTCATGCTAATTATTCATTCTAAAGGGTTCTCAAATGAAAATGATGAGTGTCTGGGACTGGGACCATATAACTATTTAGAATTACTTGGTCTATGACCTTGTGTGAAGCATCGTATTTTAGCTCAAGGTCCACGTTTTTATGTTACAGGTCTTCAAAAACAAGAATTTAACATAATTAATTTTATTTGTTGTTAAATGATAATATTTAGAAGCTTCCAAATCTTAATTTGAACTCCTGGGAGTTGAAAACCTTATAATAAATACTATTAGATAGTATCCGTGCGTATTTGTGTGTCACTTTTTCGAATTTCAGATCACAAGTTCACGCTCTTCACGAAATATATATGGTTCAGAAGAATTATTTTAATTTTTCTGTCTCGCTCATGCTAATTATTCTTTCTAAAGGGTTCTCAAATGAAAATGATGAGGTCTGGGCAGTCAACCCATATAATAATTAAGAATAACTAAGGTCCTATGACTTGTGTTTAAGCATCGAAATTTCGCTCAAGGTCCACGTTTTTTTTTATTACAGGTGTTTCAAAAAACAGAATTTAAACTTTTTTATTTAATTAATAAATGCTAATATTAAAGAAGTTCTCAAAAATAAATATTGAACTCTTTATTGTTAACCTTATAATAAATATATTAGATAGTATCGTGGAATTTGTGTGTCACTTTCGAATTTCAGATCAAAATTCACGCTCTCGAATATTTCTCTTAATTAACAAGTTTGATTTTAATTTTTCTGTCTCGCTCATGCTAATTATTCATTCTAAAAAGGGTTCTCAAATGAAAATGATGATGTCTGGGCCTTGGATCATATAATAATTAGAAATCAACTAATGGTCCTATTGGCTTGTGTGTAAAAAGCATCGAAATTTAGCCTAAGGTCACGTTTTTATGTTATGACAGGTCTTCAAAAACAAGAATTTAAATTTTTTTTATTTGTTGTTAAAATGCTATCATATATTTAGAAGCTCCCAAATCTTAATGTTGAACTCTGGGAGTTTGAACCTTATAATAATTATTAGATAGTAATCGTGGTATTTGTGTGTCCTTTCGAATTTGAGATCAAGTTTCAACGTTTCTCGAAATATATATATATATATATATTCAGAAGAATGATTTCATTTTTGCTTTCTCGTTCATGCTAGTTGTTAATTCTAAAGGGTCTCAATGAAAATGATGATGTCTGGGCACTTTGGACCATATAATAATCTGAATCACTATGGGTCCTTGACTTGTGTGTAAGCATTCGAAATTTAGTCAAGGTCCAACGTTTTTTTTATTACATGTGTTCAAAAAAACAGAATTTAAACTTTTTATTTAATTATATGCTAAATTAAGAAGTTCTCAAATATAAATAATGAACGATGCCAGTTGAACCTTATAATAAATATTATTAGATAGTATCGTGGTATTTGTGTGGTCACTTTCGAATTCTCCAGATCAAAGTTTCACGCTCTCTAAAATATATAGTTTAGACACGTTTGATTTTAAATTTTTTCTGTCTCGGCTCATGCTAATTATTCATTCTAAAGGGTTCTCATGAAAATGATGTGTCCTGGGACTTGGATGCATACTAATAATTAGAATCACACTGGTCCCTATGACTTGTGGTGTAAGCATCCGAAATTTAGCTAAGGTCCTACGTTTGTATGTTACAAGTGTTTCAAAAAACAGAATTAAACATTTATTTTGTAATTATACATGCTAATATTAAGAAGTTCTCAAATCTAAATATTGACTCTTGATTTACACTCTTAAATAATATATTTAGTATGGAAACGCGTTATTTGTGTGCCACTTTCGAATTTTCAGATAAAAGTTCACGCTCTCGAAATAAATATGGAAGAAGAATGATTTTTAATTTTTCTGACTCGCTCATGCTAATTATTCATTCAAAAGGGTTAATGAAAATGGTGAATGTCGGGACTTGGACCATATAATAATTAGAATCACTAGGGTCCTATGACTTGTGTGTATGCATCGAAATTAGCTCAAGGTCCACGTTTTTTATGTTACAGGTCTTCAAAAACAGAATTTAAACTTATTTTTTTGTTGTTAAATGCTAAATATTTAGAAGTTCTCACATCCCTAATGTTGAGACTCTGGGAAGTTGAAACCTTATAATCAATATATTAATAGTAATCCAGTGGTATTTTGTGTGTCCACTCTTCGAATTTCAGATCAAAGTTCAGGTTCTCTAAATTATAATATATATATTCAGAAAGAAATGATTTCAATTTCGCTTTCTCGTTCATGCTAGTTGTTCATTCTAAAAGGTTCTCAAATGAAAATAATGATGTCTGGGACTTGGGACGCATATAATAATTCAGAATTACTATGGTCCTATGACCTGTGTGTAAGCATCGAAATTTAGCCTCAAGGTCCACGTTTTTTTATTACAGGTGTTTTCAAAAACAGAATTTAAACTTTTTTTACTTTATGTAATTATATGCTAATATTAAGAAGTTCTTCAAATAATAGAGACGACAATCTTACAGATAATAAAGTTAAAGATAAATATATAGATATATCCGTGGTATTTGTGTGTCACTTTCGAAATTCAAGATAAAAGTTCACGCTCTCGAAATATATATGTTCCGAGTTTATATGTTTAAATTTTTCTGTCTCGTTCATGCTAGTTTGTTCATTCTAAAGGGTTCTCAAATTAAAATGATGTCTGGGCTTGGACCATAAAATATTTAGAATCACTATGGTCTATGACTTGTGTGTGATCATCGAATTTTAGCTCAAGGTCCACGTTTTTGTTTTTACAGGTCTTCAAAAACAAGAATTTATACTTATTTATTTTGTTGTTAAATGCTAATATTTAGAAGTTCTCAAATCCTAAATATTCGAATCTGGAAGTTGAACTTATTTAGCAAATGATATTGAGAGGTATCGCAGTTTGTGTTCACATTTCGAATTTCAGATCAAAGTTAACGTTCTTGAAATATATATATGTTCAGAAAGTATGATTTTAATTTTCTTTCTCGCTCATGCTAATTATTTATTCTAAAAGGGTTTTATTTGTGAAAATGATGATGTCTGGGACCTGGATCACTATAATAAAATTAGAATTATTATAGTCCTATGACTTGTGTGTAAACATCGAAATTTAGCTCAAGGTCTCAGACTAAAGCGCTCCCTGTTGATGTAAAAACAGAAATTAAAACATTATTTTGTAATTATATGCTAAATATTTAAGAAGTTCTCAAATCTAAATATTGACCTCTGGGAGTTGAACCTTATAAAATTATATTCAGATGGTAATCGCGGTGTTGTGTGCCACTTTCGAATTTAAGATCAAAGTTCACGCTCTCCTATAACGTCCTGCTCTTGGAAGTTTGCTTTTAATTTTTCTGTCTCGCTCATGCTAATTATTCATTCTAAAGGGTTCAAATGAAAATGAAGATGTCTGGGACTTGGACCATATTATATATTAGAATTCATGGTCCTATGATTGTGTGTAAAGCATCGAATTTTAGTTCAAGGTCCACGTTTTTATGTTATATGGTCTCTAAAAAACAAGAATTTAACTTTTTTATTTTTGTTAATAATTAATATTTAGAAGTTCTCAAATCTTAATGTTGAATTCTGAGAGTTTAATATATCTTAATAAATATATTTAGATAGTATCGTGGTATTTGTGTGCCACTTTCGAATTTCAGATCAAAGTTCACGTTCTCGAAATATAAATATGTTCAGAAGAATGATTCCAATTTTGCTTTCTCGTTCATGCTAGTTGATTTTTCTTTTTGTTTCTTCAAAATTAAATGATGAACTTCTGGGACTTTGGACGCATATAAATAGTTAGAATCACTCACTGGCCTATGACTTGTGTTTAAGGCAATCGAAATTTAAAAGCTCAAGGTCACGCGTTTTTTATTACAGGGCAAAAAAGAATTTTAAACTTTTTTTATTTTTTGTAATATTATAATGCTTAATTAGTTAAGAAGTTCTCAAATAAAAATATTGAACTCTGACAGTTGACAAAAAATATAATAAATATTAGATAGTATCGTGGTATTTTTGTGTCACTTTCGACTTTCAGATCAAAGTTACGCTCAATCGAAATATATAGTTCCGAAGTTTGATTTAATTTTTTCCTGTCTCCGCTCATGCTAATTATTCCATTTTAAAGGGTTTCTCCATTGAAAATGATGATGTTCGGGAACTTGGACCATATCAATTTAGAATTACTTTGGTTCCTATGACTTAGTGTGTAAGCATCGTATTTTTGCTCAAGGTCAACGTTTTATGTTACAGGTTTTCAAAAACAAGAATTTAAACTTATTTATTTTGTTTGTTAATGCTAATATTTAGAAGCTTCCAAATCTTAATGATATGAGGGGGAAAAAGTTGTTGAAAAAAAAAAGATTAAAATTAATGAAGTAAATATATTAGATATGATCGTGGTATTTGTGTGTCACTTTGGAATTTCAGATCAAAGTTCACGCTTCTCGAATATATATGTTCAGGAAGATTATTTTAATTTTTCTGTCTCGCTCATGCTAATTATTCATTCTAAACGGGTTTCCTCAATGAAAATGATGATGTCTGGGCTTGGACCATATAATAATTAGAATCACTATAGTCCTATGACTTGTGTTTAAGCATCGAAATTTAGCTGCTCAAGGTCCCCACGTTTTTTTAATTACAGGTGTTCAAAAAACAGATTTAACACTTTTTTATTTATTATATGCTAATATTAAGAAGTTCTTCAAATATAAATATTGGAACTCTGACGTTAAACCTTATAGATAAATATATTAGATAAGTATCGTGGTATTTTGGTGTGTCACTTTCGAAATTAAGATCAAAGCTTCACGCTCTCTAAATAGATATAATGTTTCAGAAGTTTGATTTTAATTTTTTCTGTCTCGCTCATGCTAATTATTCATTCTAAGGGGTTCTCAAATGAAAATGATGAGGTCTGGGACTTGGAACATATAATAATTAGAATCACTATGGTCCTATGACTTGTGTGTTAGCATCGAAATTTAGCTCAAGGTCCACGTTTTTATGTTACAGGTCTTCAAAAACAAGAATTTAAACTTTTTTATTTTGTTTGTTAAATGCTAATATTTAGAAGTTCTCAAATCTTAATGTTGAACTCTGAGAGTTGAACCTTATAAATATATTAGATAGTATCGTGGTATTTGTGTGTCACTTTCGAATTTGAGATCAAAGTTCACGTTCTCGAAATATATATCTATATATATATTCAAAGAAGATTGATTTCAATTTCGCTTTCTCGTTCATGCTAGTTGTTCATTCTAAAGGGTCTCAAAATGAAAATGATGATGTCTGGGACTTGGTTGAACCATATAATTAATTAAGAATCACTATGGGGTTCGCTATGACTTGCTGTGTAAGCATCGAAATTTAGCCCAAGGTCCACGTTTTTATGTTACATTGTTTCAAAAAAACAGAATTTTAAACCTTTTTTATTTATTATATGCTAATATTAAGAAGTTTTCAAATATAAATATTGAACTCTGACAATTGCAACCTTATAATAAATCATATTAGATAGTATCGTGGTATTTGTGTGTCCCTTTCGAATTCAGATCAAAGTTCACGCTCTCTAAATATATATGTTCAGAAGTTTGAATTTTAAATTTTTTCTGTCTTTTTTGAATGCTAATATTCATTCTAAGGGTTCTCAAATGAAAATGATGATTTATGTATGGGACTTGGATCATATAATAATTAGAATCACTATGGTCCTCAGTGACTTGTGTGTAAGCATCGAATTTTAGCTCAAGGTCTACGTTTGTATGTTACAAATGGAAAAAAAAGCAGAATTAAAATTTTTTTTGTAATTTATATGCTAATATTAAGAAGTTCTAAATCTAAATATGAACTCTGGGAGTTGAAAACCTTATAATATTATATTGATGGTATCGCGCCGGTAATTTTGTGTGCCAGCTTTTCGAATTTCAGATCAAAGTTCACGCTCTCGAAATAAATATATGTTCAGAAGAATGATTTTAATTTATTCTGACTCGCTCCATGCTAATTAATTCATTCTAAAGGGTTTCTCAATTAAACTGATGAATGTCTGGGACTTTGGGACCTATAATATTAGAATTACGTATGGTCCTATGACTTGGTGTAAGCATCGAATTTTTAAGCTCAAGTGTCACGTTTTTAATGTTATAGGTCTTCAAAAACAAAATTTAAACCTTTTTTATTTTGTTTGTTAAATGCTAATATTTAGAAGTTCTCCAAAATATTCAATGTTGAACTTTGAGAGTTGAACCTTGTAATAAATATTATAAGATAGTATGGTGGTATTTGTGTGTCACTTTCGAATTTCAGATCAAGGTTCACGTTCTCGAAATATATAGCTATATGTTCAGAAGAATGATTTCAATTTTGCTTTTTCGTTCATGCTAGTTGTTCATTATTAAGGGGTTCTCAAATTAAAATGATGATGTCTGGGACCTGGACCATTTAATAGTTAGAATCACTATGGTCCTAATGAACTTTGTGTTTTAAGCATCGAAATTTCTAGCTCAAAGGTCCACGTTTTTTATTAACAGGTGTTCCAAAAAACAGAATTCTAAACTTTTTTTAGGTTGTAAATATATGCTAATATTAAGAAGTTTCAAATATTATTGAACTGAATGACAGTTGAACCTTATAATAATATATTGATAGTAATCGTGGTATTTTTGTGTCACTTTTTACGAATTTCAGATCAAAGTTCAACGCTCTCGAAATATATATGTTCCGGAAGTTTGATTTTAATTTTTCTGTCTCGCTCATGCTAATTATTCATTCTAAAGGTTTCTCAAATGAAAATGATGATCGTCTGGGACTTGGACCATATAATATTTAGAATTAACTATGGTCCTCATGACTTGTGTGTACAGCATCGTATTTTACTCAAGGTCACGTTTTTTATGTTACAAGGTTTTCAAAACAAGAATTTAAACTTATTTATTTCTTTTGTTAAATGCTAATATTTAGAGCTTCCAAATCTTAATGTTGAACTCTGCGAGTTGAACCTTATAATAAATATAATAGATAGTATCGTGGTATTTGTTTGTCACTTTCGAATTTCAGATCAAAGTTCACGCTCTCGAAATATATATGCTCCATTAAGAATTATTTTAATTTCTGTTTTTCTTCATATCTAATATATTCTATTCTAACGTTAACCACCAAAATATTGATGTTATGGCTTGGACCATATAATAATCTAGAATCAATATGGTTTCCTATGACTTGTGTGTAAGCATCAAATTTTAGCTCAAGGTCCACGTTTTTTTTATTACAGGTGTTCAAAAAACAGAATTTAACTTTTTTATTTAATTATATGCTAAATATTAAGAAGTTCTTCTATACAAGTATGAACTCTGCACAGTTGAACCTTATAATAAATATTTAGATAGTATCGTGGTTTTTGTGTGTCACTTTCGAATTTTAGATCAAAGTTCACCTCTCGTAAATAATATGTTCAGAAGTTTGATTTTAATTTTTCTGTCTCGCTCATGCTAATTATTCATTCTAAAGGGTTCTCAAATGAAAATGATGATGTCCTGGACTTGGACCCATATAATAATTAGAATCCCTATGGTCCTATGACTTGTGTGTGAAAGCATCGAAATTTAGCTCAAGGGTCTACGTTTGTATGTTACAAGTGTTCAATAGAACAGAATTTTAAACTTTTTTATTTTGGTAATTATATATATATATATTAAGAAGTTCTCAAATATAAATATTGAACTTCTGACAGTAAAATATTTATCATAAATATATTAAAGATAGTATGTGGTCATTTTTTGTGTCCACTCATCGAATTTCAGATCAAAGTTCACGCTCTCGAAATAAATATGTTCCAAAAGAATGATTTTAATTTTTCTGACTCGCTCATGCTAATTATTCATTCTAAGGGTTTTCAAATGAAAATGGTGATGTCTGGGACTTGGACCATATAGTAATTAGAATCACTATGGTCCTATGAATTTGTGTAAGCATCGAAATTTAGCTCAAGGTCCACGTTTTTATGTTACACTGCCAAAATAAAAGATTTAACACATATTTACGGTGTTTGTTGTAAATGCTAATATTTAGAAGTTCTCAAATCTAATGTTGCACTCTGCATTTAATTGCCTTATATAAAAATATATTTAGATAGTATCCGTGGTATATTTGTGTGTCATTTTCGAATTTCAGATCAAAGTTTCGCGGCTATAAATATCAAGATATATATATATATATTCAGAAGAATTTATTCCAATTTACGCGTCTGCTTCGTGGTCAATTTGTTCCTTATCAAAGGGTTCTTCAATGAAAATAATGATGTTGGGACCTTGGACCATATAATATTAGAATCACACTATTATGATAATATAGTGAAAAGCATCGATAATTTAGCTCAAGGTTCCCACGTTTTTTATTACAGGTGTTCAAAAAACAGAAATTTAAACTTTTTATTTTGTTAATAATATGCTAATATTAAGAAGTGTGCAAGGGATAAAAAATGTAAATTTGAGAGTTGAACCTTAAAAAAAATTATTAGATAGTGACCGTGGTATTTGTGTGTCACTTTCGATTTCAGATCAAAAGTTCACGCCTCTCGAAATATTTGTTCCGAATTTTGGATTTTAATTTTTTCTGTCTCGTTCATTCCAGGCCTAGTTGTTCATTCTAAAGGGTTTCTCAAATTAAAAGATGAATGTCTGGGACTTGGGACCAATATACATATTTTAGAAACTATGGCGTCTATGAAGTTTCGAGTGAAACAATCAAATTTAACCTGAAGATAAATGATGAGTTAGTTATCGGTGAAGGATCTCGATTTTCATACTTATTATTTTCGATGAGAAGAAGATGATCATTTTTAAAATTCTCAATTCTATTTGTTGAACTCTGGAATTTGTGCTGATAGCAAATTTATTAGAGAGTATCGCAGTATTTGTGTGTACTTTCGAATTTCAGATCAAAGTTCACGTTTTTAAATTATATATGTTAAGAATGATTTTAATTTTTCTTTCTCGCGTCATGCTAATTATTTATTCTAAAGGGTTTCAAATGAAAAATGATGATCGTCTGGACCTGGGATCCATATAATAATTCAGACATATTATAGTCCTATGACTTTGTGTGTAAGCAATCGAAATTTAGCGCTTCAGTCTACCGTTTTGTATGTTTACAGGTGTTCAGAAAAACAGAAATTAAACATTTATTTTGTAGATTATATGCTAATATTAAGAAATGTTCTCAAATCTAATATTGGAACTTTGGGAGTTGAACTTAATATAATTATATTAGAATGGTATCCGCGGTGTTTGTGTGCCACTTCCGAATTTCAGACCAAGTTCACTGCTCTCGAAATATATACTGTTCCGAAGTTTGAGTTTTAATTTTCTGTCTCGCTCATCGCTAATTATTCATTCTAAAAGGGCTTCTCAACAGTGAAAATGATGCGAATGTCGTCGGGACTTGACCATATAAATATTTAGAATCCTCATGGTCCTGAATGACTGCTGTGTAGGCATCGAATTTTAGCTCAAGGTCCACGTTTTTGTTACAGGTTTTCAAAAACAAGAATTTAAAACTTTTTTAATTTTGTTGTTAATGCTAAATATTGTAGAAGTTCCTCAAACTTTAATGTTGAACGTCTGAAGCAGGTTGAAACCTCTGTAATAAATAATACTTAGATAGTATCGTGCGTATTTGTGTGGCCACTTTCGAATTTCGACAAAGTTCACGTTCTCGCAAATTACTCATATGTTCAGAGAAATGATTTCATTTTGCTTTCTCGTTCTACTCCTTGTTCTTCTAAAGAGTTCTCAAATATAAATTATGAAGTATGGGACTTTGACCATATAATAATTATATTAATTAGGGTCCTGTGACTTGTGTTTAAGCATCGAAATTTAGCTCAAGGTCCACGTTTTTTTATTACAGGTGTTTAAAACAGACAATTTAAACTTTTTTTATGTTGTATTATATGCTAATATTAAGAAGTTCTCAATATAGATATTGAACTCTGACAGTTGAACCTTATAAAAATTAAATTATTTAGGATCGTTGTAGCTTGTGCTTAACTTTGGGATTTCAGTTCAAAGTTCACGCTCTCGAAATATATATGTTCCGAAGGTTTGATTTTAATTTTTTTTCTGTCCGCTCGATGCTAATTATTTCAATTCTAAAGGGGTTCTCAATGAAAATGATGATCTTCTGGGACTTGACCATATAATATTTAGAATTACTATGGTCCTATGACTTGTGTGTGTAAGCATCGTATTTTAGCTCAAGGTCCACGTTTTTATGTTAATGCTTCTTCAAAACAAGAATTTAAACTTTTTTATTTTGTTTGTTAAATGCTAATATTTAGAAGCTTCCAAATCTTAATGTTGAACTCTGAGAGTTGAACCTTGTAAGAAATATATTAGATAGTATCGTGCGTATTTGTGTGTCCACTTTCGATTTCACGATCCAAAGTTCACGCTCTCGAATATACTATGTTCAGAGAATTATTCTTAATTTTTCTGACTTTAAAATAAGGTATTCCTTTCTAAAGGGTTTTCTCAAATGAAATGATGATGTCTGGGACTTGTACCATATAATATTTAGAATTACGATGGTCCTATGACTTGTGTGTCAGCATCGAAATTTTAGCTCAAGGTCCACGTTTTTTTTTATTACAGGTGTTCAAAAAACAGAATTTAAATTTTTATTTAATTACTATGCTAATATTAAGAAGTTCTCAAAATATAAATATTGAACTCTGACAGTTGAAACTTATAATAAATATATTAGATAGTTTTAGTGGTATTTGTGTGTCACTTTCGAATTTCAGATCAAAGTTCACCGCTCTCTAAATATATATGTTCAGAAAGTTTGATTTTAATTTTTTCTGTCTGCCTCATGCTAATTTCAATGTCTAAGGGTTCTCAACTGAAATTATGACCTGTCTTGGGATTGGATATATAATAAATTAGAATCACTATGGGTTCCTATGACTTGTGTGGGTAAGCATCGAAATTTAGCTCCAAGGTCTTACGTTTAAAATGAGAAAAAAGTTCAAAAAACAGAAAATTAAACATTTATTTTGTAATTATATGCTAATATTAAAAAGTTTTCAAATTCTAAATATTGAACTCTGGGAGTTGCACCATTATAATAATTAATAAAAAGATGAAATTGGATTTTTGTGTCACTTCGAATTTCAGATCAAAGTTCACGCTTCTCAAATATTATATGTTCAGAAGAACGTGATTTTAATTTTCTCTGAACTCGCTCATGCTAATTATTCATTCTAAAGGGTTCTCAAATGAAAATGGTGATGTCTGGGACTTGGACCATAATAGTAATTAGAATCACTATGCTCCTTTTGACTTGTGTGTAAGCATCGAAATTTTAAGCATTCAAGGTCCAATCGTTTTTATGTTACAGGTTTTCAAAAACAAGAATTTAAACTTAATTTATTTTGTGTTAAATGCTATATTTAGAAGTTCTCAAGATCCTAATGTTAACTCCTGGAGTTGAACCTTATATAAAATATATTGATAGTATCGTGGTATCTTTGTGTTCACTTTCGAATTCAGATCAAAGTTCAGTTCCTCGAAAGTTATATATATACTAATATATATTCAGAAGGAATGATTTTCAATTTCGCTTCTCGTTCATGTAGTTGTTCATTCTAAGGGTTCTCAAAGAAAATGATGATGTCTGGGACTTGGACAATATAATAATTAGAATCACTATGGTCTTGAGATTTGTGTGTAAGAAAATTAGCTCAAGGTCCACGTTTTTTTTTTACAGGTGTTCATTGCATTTAAACAACTTTTTATTTTGTAATTTATATGCTAATATTTAAGCAAGTTTCTCAAATATAAATATTGAACTCTGACAGTTGAACCTTAAAATAAATATATTAGCATAGTATCGTGGTAATTTTGTGTGTCACTTGTTCGATTTCAGATCAAGTTCACGCTTCTTCGAAATCATATATGTTCCGAATTTTGATTTTAATTTCTTCTGTCCTCGTTCATGCTAGTTGTCTCATTCTTAAATGGTTCCTCAATTAAAATGATGAATGTCCTGGGCTTCGACCATATATTTTAGAACTCACTATGGTCCCTATGACTTGTGTGTGGATCATCGAATCGTTTAAGCTCAAGTCCACGTTTTTGCTGTTACAGGTCTTCAAAAACAAGAATTATACCTATTTATTTTGTTGTTAAAATGTCTTTTTACTCCTCTCAAATCTAAATATTGAACTCTGGGAGTTGAACCTTATAGCAAAATATATTAGAGAGTATCGCAGTGTTTTTGTGTGTCACTTTCGAATTCAGATCAAAGTTCACGTTTTAAATTCATATATGTTCAGAAGTATGAATTTTAATTTTTCTTTTCCGGCTCATGCTAATTATTTATCTCTAAAGGGTTCAAATGGAAATGACTGAGTTTGGGACTGGATCATAAATATAGAATTATTAATAAGTCCTATGACTTGTGTGTAAGAATCGCGAAATTTAGCTCAAGGTCTACGTTTGTATGTTACAGGTGTTTCAGAAAACAGAAATTACATTTATTTTGTAATTAATATGTAATATTAAGAGTTCTCAAAATCTTAAATATTGAACTCTGGGAGTTCACCTTATACATAATTATATTAGAGGTATCGCGGTGTTTTGTGTGGCCCACTTCGGACATTTCAGGGACCAAAGTTCACGCTCCTCGAAATATATATGTTCCGCAAGTTTGATTTTAATTTATTCTGTCTCGCTCATCGCCTATT